>JAIPRL010002291.1:0-62555 GCA_025469235.1 Pemphigus obesinymphae | reverse complement strand
AATAATTGGACTTTTTGATAACTGATAACATAACCCGATAACCACACGGGACAAAAGTTGAGAATTGTTCAACTTTGTGGTATCCAAGTTTATATATCGGTAGACACGGTTAACCATAATGGTATACTACAAGTTACCGAGTGGTTCAACCAATCAGAGAGCTATATTGTATGAACGGCAGATACATGGAGAGCGTGGAATATCGCCTTAAGTTTATTATGAAAGTGTAATAAAACTGATAAACACGTTCAATACTGTAGGTACCCGTACCTACTACCTACACACAACCACAAAACAATAATACAACTTTGAACTTATTATCCACACGATGCACGTATAGTACAGTGCCCATACCGGGACAAAGTATATACATAGGTACTTATTTATTTTATATAGCCTTTGGGAAATTTCTGGACGATCTTCAATAATTTTATTATCTGAATACAAAAAGTGACAACAAAACTGATATGTAATAAGTAAAAACTATGCAGTATGCACAGTAAGTACGCTACATGGCCGTAAACATTGTGTATAAAGTATATTACGCATTTTATGTTATGAATTTTACGATTATACCTATAGTTTTTCAAACTGATATGGCATATTAAATATTAATACAGTTGCTAATTTCATTATATTACTTTTTGTTCTTGTTATTTGTTTTAATTGATATACAAATGGATAGGTTTGTTACTAGAACTTCGAAAATGAAACCTCACCAAAAAGTATGCACAATTATTTACTTTATACATATATAACTTATAAGTACTATAGGTACTCACATTTTTCAAAAATTAAATCATGTTCTCACGGTACCTACGTGATTTAGCCAAGCCACGTGCTCTTCCGAACCGCAACATTTCGTATATAATTTTATTTTATTCACTACCCGAGAATGAAGAGTAGACTCGCTGAGCCACGCACCAGGGGGACGTTGCTATACGTACCTAGTTCATCAGTTCATAATTTATCTCAAGTATTTTATTTTGTATAATTATCATTTAACACACATTTTTCCTGTTTTGACCTGTAAGATATCCGTATTTGTTGTCTCCGCCTAACCGACTGATAATATATGAAATATACGTTCAGAATTTGTATCACAACTTTGTCATTTCTAATATTAGAGTAGTATTAGAGGAGAACATAAACTATTCCGTAACGTCGAGTTTTTTTTGAAATTTTATTTCTAAAACTAGTTATATGCATTCAAAAAAAAAAAAAAAGAATTATTTAACTACTTATAACTTATTTAAAAAAAAATTTAAAAAAAAATCCAAGCTATGGCATAGCTTATGTTTTCTTCTACAAATTTGATAATAGGCAGGTAAATTTACTCTAATATTAGAAATGCCAAAGTTGTAATACAAATGCTGAGCGTACATTTCGTATATTATCAGTTGGTTAGACGGAGACAACAAATACGGGTATCACGTCCACACTTGTTTTCATGTACATTATTATGTATACCGGCCTTTTTGCCAAACTCATGTACACGGAAAGTGTTGATTTTAGATTGGAATAATTATCTCGTGGCCCCCAGGACCATTTCTGTACACTTAGCGAAAACACAGCATGACAAATTCTTATATGAATAAAAATAATAATTACAAAAATTAAAAACAATTTAATATATACTTATTTTATTATACAATTTTATATATAATTTATATTTTATTTACTTTCACATTTTGGTAAACATACAAATATAAACCTACGCGAGAATGACAAGTCGGTCGTTTTCACAAAAATGTACACATGGTAATTAATGTGTTAATAATAAAATAATATGTATTATAGAACTTTTAGAATTCGATATCAAACACAGATAAATTAAAATCATCGGAACCAAGTTATTCTAAACCTCAAGAAGGACCTGTAAGTATTTTGAAGTAAACTTTTTATTATTTCTAAACACTTGTAGACCATAGTAAACTATACATATATTACTTTAAAATATAAATTATTAAAATAATATTTTAAAAAACAAAAACTGGTCATCAAAAAGTACAAACCTAAAAAGTACTAACTCTCAAGAACAAGTTCAAATGAACTAGTTTCAAAATGAATGAATGGAAGTCAGAACATAAATTAATTAATTTATCAAGTAGTACATCTATTTTAATTAACCTTTTAAATTCAGTTTATATTTTCAATGAATTTGAATCTAAAGCTTAATTTAGTCGTTTATTTTGCATCATTAAGTTCAATTATAATTATTTTACAATAAAATTTTTGTTAAAATGTTATAAGTTGGTACCAATATTTCATTTTTGTGCTATTTTGGGGTTGAGAAAAAATTAAAATACTAGAAAGTTTTCAATTATCTAATTATATTAAAATATGGATAAGGTCAGATGGGGTAAATGGAACACCAAATTAACTATGTTAATCAAATTATAAAATGACAGCATTTCTAACATTTTAGTTTTTATAACATAGTTTTGTTAGGTTACTTATTACCTAATTGTAATCAATACTTTTTACCATGCATAATTGACAAGAACAAAGTAATTAAAGTAACAAATTAACATAGTACAACACTTAAATTATTAAATATTTACTTTTAGTCCTTTATTATAGACTCATAGTAACTAGGTATATAAATTAATATCAAAACGAAAACCAATTTTAGTGGCTTTTTGAATTAAATATTTATATAAACAAGTGATATTGAAAATTGGGAAAAAATATATAATTAAATGGGTTGCTTCCAGTGAAAAAACTTTGAAATTTGTTTGGAATAACTTTTCTGCATTATATGAACATTTCCTAAAAGCATCAAATGATAGTCTAAGAGATTCAAGATAGGTTAAAATATACAGAAAAAGAATATTAATTTCAGTTGAATTTGTTCATAATTTAGGTAGGTACCGGTATAACAAATTCTTCAAATCAATTTCGTCTTTTAATAACCTTTTAATTATGTTTTTAGGCATCATATATGATGGATTGTCTGAACTGGCAGAATTGTCTTTACAACTACAAGATAGAAGTATATCGCTTTCAACAGCTAATAGTTGTGTTGAACGTACAGTTCGTGTGTTCGACTCCATGGCAAATTAATATGGGCCAAAAACTGAAGAAGTCATGAGTGCTTGCACAAATTTAGTATTTAAAAATTTTCCATTATTTTATAACTCTAAAATTCCCAAAATTAATTCTGAGCAATTTTTTCGAAGTAATGCAAACAATATTCGCATTAGACTATTTAAATTTCAAGTCTCAAACATTGCAACATCTAGTAACATTTTTAAAGAAAAATATGAACATTTTCTGAAAAATATGGATGTACTTGATATAAATACAATGGCCAGACAATTGTGACATTCAATATGGTGATAAAAATGTCAGAAGGTTGTCGGCAAAATTTCAAGTTGATGAAATATCCACGGTTCGTGGATTTCGTGAATATAAAGATACTAAACATTTGTCGACATTTCGTTCACTTCAACCATTGCTAATGGCTATAAAAACAATTACAATTTAATCTTCTGAATGTGAAAGGTCATTTAGTGCCATGAATAATATTATAACATGGAAAAGAAATGTATTAACACCACAACACATATCATCATTGCTTTTCATTAAATGTGTTGGACCTCCAGTAGATATGTTAAATCCAACTAGTTATGTCCGATCATGGATTACAAGTGACGATAGATCTGCTGAAGAAATTTGTTGTCCAAAAAGAATAAAAAAAGATATCGATAACCAAACATATATGTATTTATGGAATCATTTAAATAAAGATTCTGTAATTTAATACAAATATATTTAATAATAATAATAATAATAAATTAATTTTATTATAATATTTTGTTACATCTATCATCAATATTTACTGGAATGGATTTTGGTTTGTTTTATTTTTTTATATAATTATTAGTATATGTATAATGTACATATTATATTAAATTAAAAAAAAGCTTGGAAGTTATGCACTAAAAATTACAGCTCTTGCTCCAATCTATTTCCATTTGTAACAAATAATTTATAAAAAAATTTTTACACACATTTTGAACAAACAAAAATGTTGAATGTATTTCTGTTTATAATTTATATTGGAATCTAAGGGGACCGTAGCCCCTCATCTTATGATGTAAGGTAAACATGTATAAGAAACGCAACTATTTTGGAAGCCTTCAGAGTACTTTTTTTTCCCAATTGAACCACTGAAATGTACCGTTTCCTTCTTGAATTATCTGTTTGCTTTGTTCGTATACATTTTCTGACCATTTCTGTAATGGGTTATGAAGTTATTCGTTGTAAATTAATTCATCTCCTTCCAATTATGTTCTATCGCCATTCTTGGTGTTATTATAAATTATAATTAATAAATCAATTTGCTGGTTATTACTATTAACTAAAATAATGATAAATATATTTATTTATGATGTAAACTCATATTTATAGTATTATAAATTGCTATGTTTCTGTAGATGTATATTCAATCAACTTTTTTTTTGTTATTTCGCACGGAGTTTCTATATTGGTGCTTTGATCATATCCACGTTTTATTTATTATAAACGCGAAGAGAGAGAGAACAAAATATTTTCTACGTCCAATTGATTGGCACTTTAACATATTTTGTCCAATCGTTTGTAGAATAACTTTTCAATATGTCTATGTACGGTTTTTAAAGATACTCATCTTGTAGCTAATTTAATGAAGTGCGCAACGTCCATTCGGATAAAGCATCTAATCACAAAAAAAATTGGAAACTGAATTATTTTAGAGCACCAAAATTAATCTAAATAAATATTAAAAATTTTTTCCTTAATTTTGGTCTATTAATAGAAAATTCAAGATTTTGAGGTAATTAAGTCCTAAACGTGGTAACTATATTCAAAAAATTTGAAAAATCGATATTTAAAATTATTTTTAATAACTATTTAAAATTTGTCAACGACTTTTATGTTATGATTATATTTTTATTAACTTTTACTTATGTCAGTATGAAATGTATTCGAATTTCGAAGAAAACATGGGTCTAGACTTGAAATGTTCACATGTAATAACTATATGTTGTACATTTTCAGAAAAATACATTCAAATTTTAAGAAATTATTGATTTCGAAATTTTTTTATAAAATTAATAATTTTAAGTTAATAATATATAATATTCAGATATATTCCATAGTAGTTTTGTGCCTATGAAATTGCTATTTTTAATAAACACCGAAACTTCACTCAGAATTGTTTAATAGAAAGAAATGATTTATAATTACTATCAAATTCAAAATACCTAACCTTTTTAATGAGCATACCAAATACATTAACTAGTATTTGCTTTCAGATAAATGTACATATAAAAAAATTGGTCTAAATTTACTGGTAAAACTTATAATTAATAATTTATAATATTTATAAAAAACTATCACAAAAAAAAATTATTTACTGTGATTTAAAATTATAATTATTTTAATTAAGCATTTTATTATTAATAAAATTCATATAATCAGTTTCGGACTGGCATCAAAAGGTCCAGTATGGACGAATGGACTATCAAGATATATCAATTGTTTCACAAAATACAAAAGATTTCCAAAAGGGTAATGAAAAATTTAAATATTCCTGTAGATACATAGAATGTTTATAATAATAATTATTATTATCGTTATTGAGGGACGGCATGTAAAACAATCGATAAACAATTGAAAAATAAATACAATTTAGAAGGTCATAGGTCTAAGGGGGAAGGTATAAACCAGGGAGTCAAAATGAGTTATATGCAATTAAAATTGTTTTTCGGTAACACGAGTTCATACACATTTGGACTCACTGTTTTAAACATTTAAACTGTTGCAAACGTTTCATCCGTAACTACACCACTGACGGGTACCACAAAAAATTTAAGAAAATGTAAGAAAAATATATTAACCAATAATAATATATATACGCAGTAAGATTTTTGAAGAGGCAATTCTTTCATAACCAGATTAGCACAAACTTTAATATTCATCGAGTGACGAATATTGCGTGAAGCACTGAGTAATCGCTGATAAAAGTGCTAAAGCCATATCGGAAAACGATCTGATTCGGTATCTGAACATTAAAATTTAACCGCTCAGACAACCAAGTAATAATTGTAGCATGATAATGTCTTTCACTCAACATATTAGTTATCTAATGTAAATCCATGTTCCTGAATAGTGTCATATGCAAGTGCCTCATATAAAAAAAAATTTTTAGTTTTTTTAATACCAAGTTTTTTCAAATTTTTTACGTAGCATCAACAATCAATCTAGTGTATTGAATATTCCGACAGTATAGTTTCGATACACATGAATTTGTTCAATACAATGATAGTGTAAAAAAAAGGATTTATTCCCATATTATGTAGAATGCTCTTAAAATCTTCTTCCTGTCTCATGAATGATAACACTGTATCAATACATCGTTGTGCCTTGTTTTTGCTTCACGAGTTCAATAATTTAAAATCCTTAATGCATTTTCCGAAGGTAAAATTGCAGGTTCTGATCCTCCTGAATATAAATAATAGAATTGTTATTTTATCATAGATTTGATAATCATAATACTATAATCCAGTATGATCATCAATAGGGCTAAGATTTATAATCAGATTCTTTTGTATCGTGCTAACTATAGATACCTATATTTTAAAAAATATTAAATAAATAATGTGTCATAATGTGTTATAAATTATAATAAACTTAATTAAGTCTTAATTGTATTGTTATAAATAGTTGTCGATCTTAGGTATAACGACTGGTTTATACTATTATATTACATAAATTATGTATAGTAATTTATCACACTTACTTTATTTTCCATAATACCCAATGTATTATCAACATAGAAGCGTTTTATAAAAACGATCGGCACTCCAAGAAAGATGAAAAGAAAATTACGATTAATATTATGTAGATGAATAATTTTTCTAAATAGCTAAATATAAAATAAATTATTTTTTATATATATATTTATTATTATATATTTATTTCAAAAATAAAATTTTAATATACAGGTATGTATATAATATGGTACCTATATAATATAACCATATATTATTATAGTAACCAATATAGTATACACATTTCATGTGTCATTCATTATAAATATTCTTATATTTATTATATGGATTAATGTATAAAAATATATAAAATCTAATTATTTTATTTATTATATGAATTTTAAAGTAAAAATAATTTAAAAAATTGATTAAAATTTAATTAATTTAACGATTCTTATAAAATCTAATAAATTACTTATACTTATTGGTACAAAAACTAGATTAATAAAAAAAAAGAATAAAACAAGAATTTAAAACATATTATATAGGTACTAAATACTCAATACTTACCTTAAACGTGATTTATTTATTAAATTCTGCTCATAGAAAATTATAGTATTTTTAATAAGTTGGATTTGTTATGAAAATTTAGGTTGTTACATAAAATAGGCAACTTAAATTATTTTTGGTTATAGGAGCTCGTATACTTCATTGTAAATTTTTTTATTGGCGTTGCAAATTATTGCAAAATAATAATTGCAAATATATGAGATATGTTTGGAGTCGATCGGACAAAGCCGGGGTGCTGCGTGAAGTTAGCACCCCGAACTATGTTTGCTTCCAGAGGGTTGTAAAATATGTCACAAATTTTCTTATTGGTATTACATATTATTGTAAAAGAATTGCTAACATTTGAGATATGTTTGGGGTCGACCGGAAAAAGTCGGGGTGCCAACTTCACGTGATGGATCCATTATTACAGATAATATTATCACACATTTTTTTCACATTTATAGTGTTCGGGTTGAGCAACTAAGAGAATTTTGTGATTACGCTAATGTTGAGTATAAAAATATTCTTGGAAGTATCAAAACTCGTTGGTTAACTTTATTGCCAGCAATTATAAGAATGAATTGATGTTTATCCAGAATTAAAATTATACTTTGAGGAGCAGGAAAAAAGTCCCACAATTTTGAAATCTTTTTTCAATGATTCTTTTCCTATTATATGTTTTTATTTTTTGCAAAAGTCAACTAAAAGTTATCTGTGATACTGTGACGAGAATAGAAGGTGATTAAATATTAGTGTGTGAAGTGGTAGACGATTTAGAGGTATTGGTCGGAAGAATAAAAATAGAAAAAATAAAAATTTTCTTACATCTAAAACGTTATCGCTTTTAAATGATTTATAAAAAAAAAAAAAATATGTATAATGAAAAGTTATTTAAAGACAAAACTGATCTTCTTAATATATTTTCTTATCTTACGTCGAAAAATGTAATTACAATTTTAAGGAGTTGAAAATACTTCGTTTGGTCCAATTAATAAATTTTCCTACTTGAGATGATGTTCATAATAGTATTCTTATTTTAATAAAACAAAATTAAAACAATGTGGAGATTAAACTAGAAAGAAATATTTATTTATTAAATTGTATCATATAGTAAAGTGGAAATAGTGATGTGAAGTATTCGAATATATATTATGAAAATTATGAAAAGTCAAAATATTGAGACAATTAATACATCAACATTAATTAATATTCATTAGTTTTGCCTTGCACAAATGCAGCAGTCTCGAGAATTTTTTCTATTATCAATATAGTTTGGACGGATAAAAAAAAAATCGTTTCAATGTGTTTAAACATATCAATTATTATATAAAAAATATATTCTTGTAATGAATTTTGTATTTTTTTTAAAAAAGAAAATAAGTTACTTAATTCAATATATTCAGCTCAGAAGTATACAAAAACAGAAGAAATTGATTAAATATCGCCATCAAATTAAAATTATATTTATATTTTATTTCTTTTGTATTGTAAAATGTAATTAATTTTATTTTAATAATTAGTCATTTATTCCAATAAAAAGTAAAATGTTAAAGAATTATTTGTTTACATTTAATAGTTAATTTTAGTTTTAGTAGTTAACCAATTTAATTAATAAAATTTTTTAATTTGAGTGACTAAAAAAAAAAGTTAATTAAAAAAGGTGCATCCAATTTTTTTTATATAAATATGTCACCTATAACGTATATAACCATATTTTTTTACAAGGTATACGCTAAACAATGATGGGAGTAGATAATTAAAAATGTCTAGATAAAGATAAGAGATGAACTAAAAGGATTTATCTAGTTAAAGATAAAATATAAATTAATTTTTATATCAGTAAGAAAAAGATAATTTTTATATTCCAAATCTTCTTTTTCCTAATATTTTCACGATATATTTGATTAAAACAATTTATTTATTCGTTTATTTTATACAGAAATGCTTATATTAAGGATAAAGGCATATTTGAAATATGTTATATACCTACCTAAGTACATTTTTAGCAAAAACTTATCTATAAATAAATTTACTTAGATAAGTGAAATTTTGATGATTGTATGGATAACATACCATTACTTATCTAGACAAGATAAAAGATATTTAAATATTTATCTAGATAAGTCCCAATATTTACGCTAAATAAGATAAGTACACCAAATATCCCCGTATACAGTTGTTAATTTTTGTAGTGGGATGCAGGGGGGCGAAGCTACTATTCACATTTTTCATGTATAATAGCGTACTCCTTTATTTATTTATCAAGAAACGTAGAGAATGCAGTGTCCGTTTTAATTTTTCTTTAAAAATATCAATTTTCTTTGGAAAACTAATGAAAATACGAAAACTAATGTTTTTTTGGTCTTATCGCATAATGGGGTTTAGATAAAAATCACTATATAAAATTTTGAATAGTAGATCTTATTAAATCATATTGGTATCATAGGTAGGTAATAAATAAATAATTTTCATTATCCATGAATGGCTAAAGTCTAAAAGATGGTGAATTCTTAGCGAAATCAATGTGACACCCATAAATTTCTGTTATTAGAAAGGTATGCCTAGTTGAATTTTATTAGTGAAATGGAGATTTGCGTTTTACTTCTACCACTCATCACTATGTTTTGGATTTTTCCGTTGTTATATAGTCGTTTTTGTTCGCTTTTTAGTTTACGTTAAAGGAAATTAATGGAGTTTATGCTTTCTGATAGGAAATTTATTGTAGTTGATACTTTGAAGAAGTCAATTTTCGATTTTCCCAGTAGGTAGTTTTCTTAAGTGAACATGAAATCTATACAAAAACGACCAAAAATTATTGTAAATCAGAAAGTATAAATATCAGAGACTTGAAATGTACACAGTAGCACTGATAAATTAACGTATTAAAATATAATTAACAAGATACAATTTTCAAAACTTTTTGACCACTTATCAATAATTTATAAAAAATATTGTTGAAAAATGATATTAAAACGAAATTTCAATCTACATTTACAGCTTCTTCGATAATTAATTTAAAAGGAATATATTTTCAATTCTTTCGAAATAGGAATGCCTTAACTATGCTTTCTCGAAAATATGTAACTCAAAACGTTGATATAAAAAAAATAAAATTATTTTTTTTTTTATATATCCTCTTCATGTTATTTAATAATCTAAACATGTTTGAAAATTTTTTCTGCGGTTGAGAAATATATATTGGATAGGGGTTGTGGGGGACGAAGTACTTCACGGCTAATTTTTTCTCTAACATGATCCGGAACTGTGATTTTTAACTAAACCCAGAGTTTATCCTTTTTATTTTTTTAAATTCAAATACTGCGCGTATACCCTCCAAAACACTACTGCAGCTCTATTCTGTAACTCGATACTGTTTTAACGAGTTAATTCGACAAGTGTTTCTTATCGAAATTTCTTAAATGTATCGAATTTTGATATCGACTTTGTGATTCTATAAATGACTCATCGATAGCTTGCGCTTACAAAATGTATTACACCCAAGTGTAAGAGACTATAAATCTTGTCCAATTACAGCTCATGAAATATAAGCGAATGTTTTTAATTTTACGCATATTTTATCCGATGTTACAAAATTTAAAAACTTTAGAATAATACTATAATATTAATTATAATATGATATTCAATAATTCAAATTCAATATTCACTATCTATATTTAACAAAACTTTCATTTTGATTATTATAATAGTTATTTTATTTTGAAAAGAGCAGCTTCAAACTCTATGAATCTACTTATATTATGAATAATCGTCTGCCTACTTGTACTTTTTTAAAACATTGTTTTTTAAATGTATTTATTCGTTTAACATAATAATATATAATATTACTAGTTAAATGTTTCAATTTTCCCGAGTCTTTCTTCTAAGACCTTCAACTCCCAACCCAAAAAGTATAACGCTATAATTTAGAAAAAAAATATTTATATAAACATTAAATACTGATATAAAAATAATCATATTTCATAGATAATCATTAATCATAAAAATGAAATATAAGTTTTTAAAAAATAAGAGTTTGTGAACCAAATATGTGATAATGGTAAATTATAACATATTTCATAATTCGATAATGCTTTAACGGCTAATCCTCAGTCCTCACCGGACGATACGATATCGGATATTTTCGATGCCTTAACCGATAATACTCGTTATAAATCTGTTACAGAATCACCCTTTTGATAATTACTCGATCATGGTCGTTTCGTTATCTTAACGAACCGAGAATTTTCGATAACAGTCAGAATTATTATTAAATGAATAAAAAAAATCTTCTGAAAACTAAGATATTTTTTCAAGATTTGTTACCGATAAAATATTTGGAAAAATTATGGACTATACACCTATTTTTAAATACAGGTGCGTACAATATATTGTAGCGAACTCCCCTAATGATATTAGGGCAAGTGATTACAAAAATAATCATTTAATTGAAACATCGTCAAACGATTTCTACGAACACCTTGTTAATTTTTAGCACGTGTAGACAAAATTCTAAGATTATGACAACAATTATGGTGGGAGTTGTGCAGTTCCGTCCCAGATAAGGAATATTATATAATATTACTAAATTTGGTCTGACAATACGTCCGAGTCCAGATTTTTATACGTTTCCTATGTGTACGTTTCAGACTTCAGTACTATCTGCCACAAAATAGCATCTGCAGAAAGGACGACCATTTTCATATAAATATAATTTAGCGTTGTGGTCAGTAGGGAAATAACTGTATGTGGTCCGTGTTAGGATACAGCTACATCGGGAAGCTGGTTTTACCCGACCGATCTGACCGATGTTCTACTCTTCCGACATATGGTTAATTTGTTTTTATGTCTAATATATATTATATTATCCGATTCGTATAATGAACGATATTCCCACATAGTTTCGTACAATAATTGGTTATTAATAATATTTTAAAAATTTATAATTTAATTAATTTTGTTTTCAAGTTCCATCAACTCAGAAGATGAATGGGATGATTTACTCATCACTAATATTAGTAATATTATAATATTACATTTAAATAAAAAGAGATACTGTTGGATGCGTGATTTATTGAAAGGTTATAAAAGCGGGGGAATATTCTAAAACATGTACGAAACTTACAGCATACCTATCATGTCGAGTTTACAGAATATGCACTAAATGAACATGAAAATACATTATTATATATTAAATATTTGGATAATATTTGAAATGAATAATGATTTAAAAACAGTAACAATAAGGGCTTTGTTTAAAATAATATATAGTTTAGTAACTAGATAAATATAATACCTATATAAAACTTTGATTGGATTATTGATCAAAACTTGTCGGAAGAAAACCAAATACATTTGTATATATATATTCGGATTTGTTTTTCTTTCGACTAGTTGACTTAGTTGACTGAATCGAGTCGAATCGGATTGAATCCGGTTTTAATTTAGCCGTAGTTTTAAAATTCTTAAAATGTATGAATTGTACGTACAGCGAAAGAGGAACTTTTAAACTCCATCGTTGGATTTTAATTTCGGGTATATAAAGTTTTTTTTTGTGTAAGAATTATAAATAATAATTTAATCCATAGCAAAAAAAAAAAAAAAAAATTAGTTACAAAATATAAATTAGGATAATAATTGAAAATATGTCTTGCAGAAACAATGAATAAGTATGACAACCATATAAAACTCATACATTATTATACAATTCAAACTTCGATCTGGCACCTAAAAAGCCCAAGATATGATTTTTAGAAAGGGTTGCCAAAAATGTCCATTTCGATCTCGAATATTAAGTTGTATAAAATTAGCACATATTTAAAATAACAAACCAGTATCAATAATCAATAATTAATATAATAAAAAATCAATTTTTAATAATAGAATATTCGGTATAATATATATTCATGTATTATAATTTAAAATAAATTAAATTATAGTGATAAATAATGTAAAAGTAAAAATGGAAAATTGTTCAATCATCATATTAGATTCTGAGCAAAGTTAAGTATATATTGCTTTTACAATAAAATATACCCTATATAATGAGTAAACATACTATTATGGTAAAGCTCAGTTCATCCCTGCGAAATATTGACTGCGTAGACGAGTTTGTAATGGGTTTTCCTCTTAAATCTCGCTAGCCCTCCTTCGAGAATCGAGACGCATTTCCTAAGTTTTGCTGTAAAAAAATATAAATAAATTTGTATGTGATTTTTAATTATTTTAAATTTATTTATTTCAAATAAACTCTCCTCTTCTTTTGCGATAAACTTACTGAGTTACCATTTCTTTTCCTTGGTGTTTATCCTGCCAAACTTTTTAGATAAATTAATAAATAAAACTATAGTGGTAGCATACTGGTATGAATGGTATACTTGGTATGAACCAATAAGTGTTTACAAAATAAATATTTGTCAATATTAATTAACTATAGTTTAAAAAATAATTGTAAATAATAATAAATTTTGTATATTGTAGAATAATTGATGCAAATAAATGTGTAAAAGTCTACTTATGAATATAAAATTTAAAGTATAGATTAATCAAATTTATAATACACAAAAATGTTACAAATTTGTAAAGATTAAAGAAACCTAGAACCTAGCAGAGATGTTACGTTTAAAATAAAATTAAAATAACGAAAAAAGGGAGTATTTATTGATTCAAAGGTTTAAAATATTTGTTATAAACACTGATAGAAAAAAACATTAGTCTAAAACAGCGTTTTTAATACATTCAACATTTTTAATCTATATAGGTAGTTATAATTAAAGTGTATTCAATTTTTATGTAGACACAAACATTAATTATGTATTTTTATGTACCTACCAATATAGGCAGTTATTAATTATTTATCATTATTATTATCAAACTATTATTATCGTAAATAGGTAACTAAAAATGTATATTATCTATAAAACGATAAACGATAAAATCTTCATTTAGATAGGGCATAAGAAATGTAAAATATTTTTTATAATTTTTAATATTTTTTCTTTTCAGACTAATATTTTAATATAATAAACATCCATTTTATAATAAATGTGTTTAGTATTATTTTATAAAATAATGACTAAAATTATTCCATAAATATTTTTAAACTCAACATTATAAAAATTCCAAATTCTTCAAGCGTTTTACCAGTTTTTTATATGTATGGAAAGAAATATAGTATGATATAAATTGATTAATCAATTGTGAATAATTTACGTATACTCTATGTAGATGTATACTTTATACTTTTTCGAAAAACCTAAAATTATATACATCATGTTACTAGAGGTGTCTACCCAAATTATTGTATTTTATTTATTCAAATTGAATATATCTAGATACGGATACCTATTTTTTACTGAAAATTAAAACATCAAATACATATATGCATTTTTTGAATAATTATTTCAATAAAAATGTTTAGGTATCTACTCTTTCAAAAACAGGATAGTATAATTTATTAAAAAATCAATTTAGATTAGGTGCAACTATCGATGCCAATAGTACCTATAATATTGTATTGTACTATTGTTATTTATTGTGATCAGTAGGCACCTATCTGACAAAATATTATATTATAAAAATTGTACACTATTATTATTTAGTATAAACACAAGTAAATGAAGTTCTCTGTAGATAGTTGATATCAAAGGTATAAAGATTTCATCGAGATAACGGAGCTTATCTTAAGGAAACACAAATAATATATACAATTTTATATGATGACATACATAATATTATGTGGAAAATTGCAACAAAATTACAACACACTATAATAGTGGAGTAAACGCGTATTATATATTCATACCTATATATTTGATTACCACGTGATAATCAGAAACAATTAAATCTTCATATAATTTTATTTTCAAATTATTGAACCAAGTAAATACAAATTTCATATTTATGAATTATAATGAAAAAGAAAAATATCTAGATAAATTTACTTGGATAAGTGTAATATTTATCTAACATAATTGTTTAGATAATGTTTAAATCTAGATAATATAAATGATGAGTACCACTGAAGAGAATACCTACTCATTATACGAGTTTTCTAAATTCTCGGTTTTTATAGGTACCTATTTACGTATGACTGGTTAATTTTAAAACAACTTACTTAATATAAAAACAATTAACTATGATTTCTTAAAGAATATTAAAATAACTTGTTACTTATATATAATGTATATAAGTCTGAAACGACGTTTAATATAGAAATAAAACTTTTAAATTATTGACAAAAAAAAAAAAAAAAACAATCTTAAATCAAAATAAAACCGGCTTCAAGGTTTTAATTTTTAATGTATTTTTTCCTCTTTGAGAAAACATCTCTTTTCGATAATTTTGTGTATATAACTATAATCAGTAATTTATACAAAATCAAACAACTATTAAAAATTTGAATTCAAGCCAATTAATCACTCGATATAATAAACAAGCAAAAATCGTCAGCCTTCATTTTTACTAATAACTACATTTGAATATTGAATTCAACATGCGACTTTATAAATTATAAATAAATATTATTTTTTACCGAAAAATCTAAATTATTAAATTTAATTGCTCACTATTGAGACATTGAGTATAATATTATAGTATTTTAAAACGCTTAAATTAGTGATACAATTAGATTATAATATAAGATATTTTTAAACTAAAGTTCAGTCATTAGTACAATTTTTTTGCATTTATTTGCAACTTTTGTGATTATTTTTATATCCTAGAATCTGAACAATTTAATTCACCTACTGTAATAAAGGAAATTGTTGGTTTACTGGCGATATTTCAAAAACATTTACATGGTGTATATAGTCTATAATGCTAAGAATGGGTAGGTATTAATTATTTAAGATTATCTATATTTTTACTTGATTTTCAATAAAATGATTAACATTAATAATAATTACTCGAATAATAATAGTTTTAAAAGAGTATAGATAAAAATTAAACATTTTTGCTTACTTACCATTTCACTAAACGATTTATGAAAAATGTTGGCAAAAAATTCACAAATTAACTGTTTTGTTTTTTTTCGCTTATTTACCATTTTCAACACAGTTCATGAAAATTTTTTTATAAAATTATTACGATTATTTTTATTGTTGTTCTGTTTTTTAATTTAGTCGTTCTAATGTATCCATTACTAGTGTCCTTCCTGATGAACAAAATTCTTCTATCTCTTATTTGTCATATTTTTTTGGTATAACTATTGATTTTTTGGATAAAATATACTAGTTAAAGGATAATCCATAATCTCACATAAAATATAAAGTATAATATTATTCATATTGAATTGTAATACCTATCTACTTTATGTAGAACGAAAACCATTAATAATTATATGTATTTCGGTAAAAATATTTGCAAATCACAAGAGTTTTTAATTTGTAATTTTAAAATTTTAATTTTTACATTGTAGTAAATTATTACGATTATCATGCAGAGATCTTTCGAATATAATATGGGTACCTAATATAGTACAAAAAACTGGTTCAGTGCATTAATGTGGAACAGAAAATAAGACGTAATTCTGTGGGCGCACAGGAATTGCTGGTAGAGTGGAACTTAGCAGGTGAATAGGGTAGGGGGCCTTAATGGGCCCGGCCCACTGGTATATTTCTATGGCCTAGATCCGGCCTACTCATAAAATTTAATTTTGATTTTTATTGATTTATAATTATATTTTATTGTAATATTTATTCTTGAATAACATACCTAGTAATAATAAAATATTAATCTTTTTATTTTAACTAATTACTCAACTAAATTTATTAAAATTATTTTCTAAACGTCAAACATGGAACTTCTGTGGAATATGTAAAACAAACATTTCAAAGTTGTAAAACTACTAAAATATGATATAATTTTTGAAAGGTATGAAGTTAATTGTTAATTGTTAAGTGCACTGTATATCGATAAAATCTTGAACAGCAGATACGAGATCGAAATCAAATCTTTGTAATCACTTAAAGATAAGTTTATAGTTCAATACATTGTTTAGGTAGACATTAAACTGAACTTTAAATGCAAACTTTTAAATGCAAATGAGCTTGTGAACAATTTTGCACGTTATATTTCGAACAAAGTTTATTCGACGAACATTTATTAATTTTTATGAACAGTGCAATTTTCATTCAAAAAATATCTGTGTGTAGGAAATAAAATCCGATAGCGTATATTTATATTAAGGTCTATCCACACTTTTCGCGTTTCGCGTTTCGTAGTATTTCGTGACTTTCGTAGTAGATACCCACTGTCCAGTGCCCACACTTTTTGCTGAAAGTCGATCCAAGCTTTGGGTTTCGTGAAAAATATGAATAGATTTTTTGTGATAATTTTTTTCGCGATAACGGTTTTGTGGCGTTTTGCCGCCGAGGGAGTAAATCGATAAAATCAGAGGAAACGAAAAAATAATTTCGTTTTAATATTGAAACACGAAACGCGAAAAATGTGGATCGACCTTTAGAATGCCTCTATATATATTATAGACACTATTTGTTTACCTACTTATTATAAATTATAATGATACAATAGACTATAACCGTAAATAATAAAAACATAAACCCTGGGTCCTTCCTTGTTTAAGTGATAATTATTACTTTACACTTAACATTTTGTAGTTTTACCACAATATGTTATTACCTATGTACATTGTACCTATATGGTTCTTTTAAATTCTAAATTCTAATAATAATCATGGTTTTAAATCGGTTTCAAATTATAATCATAATTTGTAATATTGAAGTTTGTGTTTTTATACATGGATATAAATTATTACCTATAATAACACTTCGTTCAGTGCTTAATTTTATGGTGGTAATGTAGTCATATAGGTAGGTAGGTACCTAATTAAATCACAATAATAATATATTTTGTTTTTTATATAGATTAAACACTTCAACATAGAATCAGTGAAAAAAATGTTAAATTTAAATTGCCATCTGATAAAAGAAAATATTATAATCAACGAACATTATTTGAATATTCAAATAATTAATATTATATATTAATATATATATATATATATATATATAATATTATATTTATATAGCATTATTTGAAAGGAAAAGCTGTACGAGTCAGAGTAAATTTTAATTAGTTACATATTCGTATTTTACCAATTTAAAAATATTTTAATTTTAGACCAACTTGATATTGTTATCCAAAACATTATTGTCAATGCAAGTTTGCCATCTAGTTTGATTGAAAAAAATGATTTAAAAACTTTAATTAAAAAGAATTTCCTGGAAGAAAATTGATCTCTCGTTCTATTTTGATGAATCAATTTAATACTCAATTTTAAAATAATTTTAACCGTCTAAAAAACGAAATGTGTAGTATTCAATACCTAACTACTACTGCTGACTGCTGGTCTACATTTAAAAGGTAACATAATTAAAAAACAAATAATTAATTATAATATCCTATTGTAATTTTATTGTTTTTATTTATCAGGTCATATATTGGTATAACTTGTCATTGGATAATAAAGGAGGAATTAACGAGAAAATCATGTCTGTTAACTGTGAAACGATTGAAAGGAAGACATACGTTTGATGTATTAGCCAAGGAAATGGAATCTATTTATTTAAAATATAGTATTGATAATAAGATAACTTACAGAACTACAGACAGTGGTTTGAACTTCGTAAAAATCTTTAAGTAAGTTACAATTCAAAATTATTGAAAATATATATAGACTACATTTATTAGTGATTTAATACTCGCATAATATAAATAGTTGTAATATAAGTGTTAGATATTTAATCAAAAATGGGATAAGTTATAACTATATACATAGGGTGATCAAATATGTTGGGAGGCTGTAGACTCCTCCCACTATAAATATTTAATTGACTCAAATGTAAACACTTAATAAGCAAATAAAAAGGTCTTCACTTTTTAAAGATGTTGCCTAATTAACCTTAATTTAAACACTTGAAGCCCATTGGTAGTAAATTAAATCTAGTTTTTAATATTGAACGTATGAAATTAAACCTTGATTACAATTATATATATTATTATTTATTATTTTCTTAAATGATAATGATGGGCTTAAAATGACAATGAGGGATTCAGCACTCTCAACCCTGCCTAAATACGACTATGGTCAAAACTGATATTTTATAGATAGTTAAGGTAGTTATATAAGTTTTAATAGTTGTCAGTTAAGTAGAATTTTAAAATTAAGTTAAAAATTAAAGAAAATGATATATTTACATGTGAATTTATCTAATATCTATTTATTTTAAGACTAATATTAATTAGTACAATTTTAGATTTTTAGTAGAGCTAAGAAGCTATTGATTTTCCAATATTTTTTTTTTCCTGTTAGTAAGCTTTGGGTAGAAAGATTAATAAATGTCAAAACTTTTTACCCCAAAGGGTAAAGAGATTTTTGATGACACATTTATTATAATAATCTGATCGGTACTTTAAAAGCATTATTTTTTTATTCTCCTAGTACTATAGTTTTCGTAAGTAAAATTTATTATTTGATTTTTCACCAAAAAATAAATAAAAATTGTTTTATTGACAGTAGGTACTAATTTATTATTATTATCAAATTCAATATATTCAAAACCAGAGTAATCTATTTGGAGTCAAAAGTGCATCTCTGGCTTTTTTTATTAAAACTATTATCATCTAAATATTTAGGTATCTACCTATATATTTTAATTTTTACTATAATTTAAAAATCAAATGTCGTAGGATCTTAAAATAATCTTGATATTTCATAATGAAAATTTATATTTATTTATTCTACTTATATTTTATTTTATAGCCTATTATTATTTAATTATTTTTTTTTTTTTAGAACTTTTGGAAGAGATAATGATGAGAAAATTGATGAAAATGTAGAAGAAAATAAGAAACAGATGCTGAAATTATCAACATTACTAATATTCTCGATAAAAATGTTTTTGCAGATGACTTTAATTATAGTTTATCAAAACATCTTTGATGCACTGCTCATATATTAAATTTAATCGTGATAAATGTAATTGTATTATTATTTGATTCAATTTTCTATTATTACTAAGAAATTATTTATTTTAAAATTTAAAATACAAAACGAGAAACTGAAATGGCAGATTAATAAAAATTAATAAATTAATGAAAAATGAATGATATTATTAGTAATGTATATACTACTAATTTTATACTGTATAAAAATATTATTAAAATCAAATTGGTTCTAGGTGTTTCAACCGTATTTTTAACATGGACACCACATTGTTTTCATAGTATAATTTTTGCTATATTGCCTATAAGATATATGAGTATCACATAATTGTCTTAATCATATAGATTTAAATTGTAAAAATTACATTACATTAAAAATGTTTTATAAGTTATAATATATCTATTATGACTTATTCCTAATTTAAGTAATACACGATGTCTTTAAAATATTTTACTTTTTTACTTACGAGTTTTGACTTATTGTAAATATTCTAATATGTATCTACCTATATGATTAAAATTTACTGTTACTATATTTTAGTACTATATTTTTTTATTAGTTATTAAATAAATTGTCGTAATGTGATATTCGATTTTTAGCTAAATGATAAACCAAAATAATAATAATATTAAATAGGTACAATAATATCAAACATATTAAGTCCCAGCAATTAATTGCTGATGGTGCTCGTGTTATGAAGACCTACAGGCTAAGAACTCGTCATTATCACTTGTGTATATATTAATTTATGTATATCTGTATTATTATTGTTTTTTGTTTAAAAATCAAATAGGTAATAATTTTTTTGCAGTTTGATATACGTAGGTATTTTTTTTTAAGTCGTGGAGTACCCCTCCCCCCTCTCAAATTTGGCCACTGAATATAATTGTTCCCTTAAAGAGTTAGTTTTTTTTTGAAACATAGTCATATTGACTATTGTATACTTATGTTTCAAAATTAACAATATAGAACTTAGATGGACAATATTTGAGAAGCGAATAAATGAGTAGGTACAACTGTCAGTCAATAAACTAAAAATAAATGGAATACTTTTAAAGTATTCGAAAATATATTCCGAATATTTTTATTTTTAAGTATTCGAATATGTATTCTGAATACTTTTTTACCCGTTTATTCGAATAAGCATTCCGAATACAAAATAAAAGTATTCTTTACAAGTCTGCCTACTAATTAAACATTTTTATTAACATTATTTGTTGTTAATTTTATTAATAATTATTATAAATATATTATAGTATTTTCAATAATATTATGTTAAAGATTTTTAAATGCTTTAATTCAAAAAATAACAGTGTTTCCAAAAAAATAATAGAACCTACTTAATTATGCCTAAACATCTCAAATTTTATTTTGCTCATATAAAAAAAAATTAATTTATACTTAAGTTAATAAGTTATTATATTTTTTAACTTAACTTAATCATTAAGAAAAAAAATTAATTTTAAAGTTTTACTATTTTTTTCTGTTAACTTAATTTAACTGAATTAAAAAAAAAAAATCATTAACTTACACAACATTGTAAAATTCATTTTTAAACAATTTTACTCTTATTTACTATTATGTTCTTCAATATTAATTGATCTGGGACATTTTTAATTTTACCTAACAGTAAAAATCTGTCATTAAATAAAGGTACCTATTATTTTCAACATGAATTTAGACCAATAAGGCCCAATTATTCAAGTGTCATTATAAGTTATAACTCTCAGTTGGTTCACTATAAGTTAATTTAAACTGTAGAATAAAATATCGGTTAAATATTATATTATTTATCATTATCAATCAAATTCGTTGTCTTTGTTAGTAAACTAAAGTTTAACCATAAATTTCGTACTTCAATATACTATAACTATTGAAAGTGGTCAAACTGATTTTATTTTATATTTGCTTTACCTATCAATAAGTTATACCGATAATTAATATAAATTTATAATATAGCATTCTATTAATATATCTAGAATATAGTGATTGCCCTTGAATAGTAGAAAATTCTAAATAAGTAGTTAATTTTTATAAAGTTGTTTTTTATTTTTACCTGTCTGTGTTATATATATATATGACTTTTATCATGTTTAAAACTTTCCTAACCGTTTCGTTCGAAAATCTAAATAGAATTTTTTTAAATTCTGATCGTCCCTTATATTGAAATGGTCAACCCTTTCCCGAACTCTTTAAATTATGCTGATAATTTAAATATTCAACGAATTCTTTGTCATCATCGTATAAAATTATTTAGTTTTCATAGTAGGTAGGTACATTATTATTAAATATATACGTATATAAAAAAAATTATATTGGTATAATATTTGTATAATTATAAAATTGTTTACTAGTAAAAAGTATTTATTAAAAAATGAAAATAAAGTAAGTCGATAGGTACTAAGTGGATAGAAACTCAAAAAATGTTTAATTTATTCATTTATAGAGGAATATTTTACTATGTATTTTAGTTAAAGGGAAAAGCATCGATTAGTATATCTAGTAATTAAGTCTTCCAGTTAAGTTAAACCCACTTTATTGATAAACAGTTTATCTGGAATATATTCTTAACTTTCGGTTAAAGCTTACTAACTGCCAGTTAAAGACAATTGAAAACTCGGGTTTAAGTGAATGGTAAATAAACATACTTCCATTTATCCAATTGAAATGTTGATAATTAATTTTACTTGGTTTATCTATTTTCTGTGTTTCGTAGGATAATATTTTAATTTTTTTTATAAAAAAATGATTTAAAGAATCACATTAAATAAATAATAAAACCAAATTTGAAGTATTTTTCGAATAAACATTTACGAATTTAAATTGGTTTTAAAAATTCAAATTCAATTATTTACATATTATACTTACTAATAGTTTTGTGCTTTTACACTTTTCGTAGATAAAAATGATTTTTTCGTTGACTTAGATTAGGTTTACAAAGGTTAACTTCATATGCGTATGATAATATAAGAAAATGTATGAACAACTCATATGAAGCGAAGAGATATGGGTAATATACACACATTAATAATAATCATTTATACAACAAAACCAGCGGTGTATTTAAAAGTTATTTAGGGAGGAGATGAAATAATTAATCATAAGGTAATCCATGGTGGGGCGAAGCCCCCACGCCCTCCACCCAATATATGATATCTATATGTATTAAATACTGATAAACTCTAGCTCAAGTATATGATAATCAGTTTTTTTAATATTATATTTTAGATTCTGAGCTAAGGGTTTTACAATTATTATGTTTATTTTTATTTTTTATGTACAACTTATCGACCAGAAGACATGAATCAATTTATACATGTGACCCTATTTCCAATAAAAAATTGCAACCACTGTATTTGTAATTTTTTGATTTTCCAAACAGTTTTTTTCGAAACAGATGAAAAAACGGCAAAAATACGATTTCACCAATTCAATATTTTTCATTTCCTTTGTTATTAAGAAACTAATGGACCAAAATTCTTAAACTTTTCACCAAATATGTAACTGTATACTATTTTTATGTAAATATGTGGTATTTTAGTCGTTAATTGGGTAATTTTTGGGTATTAAGACCTGAAAATTGAATACGGTGTAAGTTTCTTTAATCACAGGTAATTATATTTATATATGTATATATATCATACTTCGTTTCTTTTTATAAAGTTCATCAAATGTTTAATATATTAATGAAATATTAAAATATTGTTGTCTCCAAACAAGAAAATTCTATTTAACATAAAATATTGCTTATATCTATAAATATGTATGTAATATGTATACAAATTATAGTATTCAGCTATTTATAAATTTACCAAATATTATTTGATATTGCATAATATAATTTTAACCTTATGTATTGTGATTGTTTAATTATGTCACTATTGTATAATAGAAGATTTTTATATACAATAATAAAATCAAAAAGTTCTTACAATATTTTGTTAGTTTTCAAAAACCAAAATATGAACTAAACTCTAAATAAAATATACTATATACCTATACACAATATTTTGTATATTATATAAATACAAAATATAATATCAATAACTTACGACTAGCATACGGAATACGGCGAGACATGCCTTTTATAATCTTGAATTCTAAATATTAATACCTACCTACATTTTATAAATTATAATGCGTACGTATTTCATGCTCATAATAAAAATTTTTTTTAGGTTTTTTTTACAAACCGTTTTTATATATAGATCCTAATTCTTGGGCTTGGGCTTTTCTTATTTTCATGGAAATATATATTATCTCCCTTTTTGGCAAATGATAAATGAGCTGTAGAATATTCAATACACAGTTATAAGATTGTTAATAATCATCTTTTATTAACACTTTTATTTTATACACCAAATAATTCATTTTTAGAAAATAAATTCAAATAAATTTACTAATATAGTTAAGAAATTTTATATTAATATTCATTTTTGGTGTAAAATTCAAATCTCTAGGATTATTATTTACGGAATTATGAAGAAAAATAATGTGATCATTTTTAACGAAATCGTATTTTAATTTTTTGCATTATTAATTTTCTAGTTATTTTTCAATAGCTTTTCATTAGATACACTATATGTTTATACCTATGTTAAATGCATAGTAAATAGTAATAAATAGTTAAAACTTGAAATTTGATATATTATAATAAACCACAGTTTTAATTATTTGATTAAAACTATTTTTATTTTAAATATAAAAAAAAAAAACTTATGAGGATATTAGTGCACCCGTTTTTAAAAGATTATATTTGTGTAACAATAAAATATTATCTACATCTAAAGAAAAACAAAAATCCCACAAAATCTTAGTATCTACATTTGAAAAATAATTTATTAGTGGTTCCACGTTTCTGTATTATAACTTATTGTTTTGTTGTTTTATTTATATATACACAATTTTATTGAAAATAATACCTATCTACTTTTAAATTTCACATTTTATTAACTTGAAAATAAAATCTATAGGTGTATAATTATTATTTTAAGTCTAATTGAATAACTATGGGAAAATTCAAGATTTTTAAGGATACCTACAGGCAACTAATTTCTAAATTTCTCATGTTAGTTTAATTTAAATATTGATTAATACAATTTATAATTTTCGGATAACAAGATTTTATATATTTTAATACAATGTTAATTCGACCATGTTCTAATATTACACATAAAAGGCTGTCAACCAAAAGGGCATAAATCAATAACGCCATGCGTCACCCGTGCTGCAGCCCAAAAATAAACGCCAAAAGGAACACTGTAATAAATTCGTTATTGGCACAAGTAAAAACCGTTCAAATATATTCAAATAATCCAAAAAAAAAAAAATCGTATTAATATATTTATGTTTGTCGAAATCACAATTGTGTAGTTATAATATATTATATTGATAAATAACATTATTATTGTAATGGATATAGCAGACATGATATGGCTTTAAAACGTTATCATTATAATGTTAAAATTTCCCCTACTAATAAAATCTTATCATGGAAGATAAAAACGAAAAACAATAAACGATCATTTTGAATTATCTCTAAGCAAAATGTATCCATAAACGTGAAAAATCGTAACACAAAATTCCAAATAAAAAACTGTCTCTATAATACTGTACACATTTTGTATTTTGAGCATATACCTAATATGTGAATTGGTTTAACACTATTACAATATATTTTAAATAAAAATAAAACAAATAAATAAAAATCGAACCTGGTCATTGTTCAATAATTTATAGGTTGTAATCGCATAATATTTATACAACCTTAGGATTTCGTAGTTTTATATAAAGAGTGAATTATTTTTAACATAAAAGACTCATATCATATTATTTGAAAGAGTAAAATATTATTTTTATTATATAAAATGGTTTTTTTTTTTTTTGGTACTTTTAGCATTATAGTATATTAATATATATTCCTGAGAATTTTAGTAGTCTTATTTATTTTCTTCTATTCCAATACACATTTTATGTACACCTATGTATTTAAGTATAAATTTTTAATAATTAAATAACAACTTTTATTTATATTTTCTAAGACGTATTAAGTTATTTTCAAAATTAATTTTATAATTTATAGTTTGTATTTAATAAAAGCCGTTTGAGTTGTATGGAGACTTAGAGTCATGGTTTTCTATATGAGAAACTATATAGGTATGTCATTTTTTAAGAACAGAAAATAGAACATTTCAAAATAATCTCATATTTTTAACAGTTAATTTAGAGCGTTTTAAGATTTGCCCCTTTGTTAAATAATAGCTTAAACTTCTTTTTTAAACATAATTTTGCAAAATGGAAATTATGATATTGTTTATAAAAGTATATGCATTATTAATAGTTTATTTTTTTATTTAACTACTTTATTGTATTATTCTTTAAATTTTCTTTTATATAAAAGAGCATTTCACCACGAGGAGTATCGACCCAAAATATCTCTATTTTCGTGGCTTTGTTTATTTCCAAAAATGAATAACTACTAGCGTGTTACTCAAAGGTTGTCTGAAATACCAGGAAATTAAAAAAATAATACATGTATTTGACACATCAAAAAAAATAGAGGAGGATTTGAGTCGATAAATCTCATGTTGACATCAGT
The DNA here is from genome assembly GCA_025469235.1 of Pemphigus obesinymphae. Classification (NCBI taxonomy): domain Eukaryota; kingdom Metazoa; phylum Arthropoda; class Insecta; order Hemiptera; family Aphididae; genus Pemphigus; species Pemphigus obesinymphae. The sequence goes on along the minus strand of JAIPRL010002291.1, from coordinate 35,683 downwards.
TTGGCAATAAATTAAAATTGAACTAAATGACAACCTGCAGATGAAGTAGGTGCCTATAAGTGTTACATATTGTAAGGGAGAATCTGGTCAAAATTAACATGGGTCAGTGGTAACATGTTATAATATTTTCCTCTGTGATAAAATAATATTAAGAATTGATAGTCCATGCATCATTTGTTTCCTTATATGTATCATATTCACTTAATATTAGTTAAACTTTATCAAATAATTAATTTTTTCTTTGATATTGATGAGCGAAAGTGAATTTATTAAAAATAAATGTTTAGTGTTACTTTTAAATATACTTCAATTTACTTTAATACTTTATTTTCTTATAATAAGTACACATAACAATATTAAAACACTTACACCAGATTTTTAAGGGGTTTTGTATAAATAATTTTCGTGAAATTTTAAGAAAAATGAGAATCCAACAGTTTAAAAATAGTTTGTATCAATACCATATTTTATTGTTGTTTAATCACAATGTTTGTTTAAAAAAAACATGTTTACGCATTTTTCATTTTTATTAACATGTGAATATCAAAGAAAAATTAAATAAAAAAAAATTATTTAACGGTTGTTTTCAATATAAGCATTTTTATACGTTGTATGAGCTGTTAAAACATTTATACTTTTAACTAACAATAAATATTTTAAAAAAATTTTTTACCGAATAAAAACATATGTCAGGACACTATATAATGTTGTTACTTATAAATTTTTTTATTTCATATTTCTAACATTTTTGTAAGTTGATAAAAATTAAATACTATAACACAAGTATTATTATTAAACATTTGTAGGTAAGACATCCTCTGAAGATCCTTTTATAAACTATAAAAAAATGTGCGAAGTAAATTGAATTTTTTTTTATGTGGGCCTCCCACGTACGACCACTAATTAAGAATCTTGGTCTTTGTCTTATTTCATACAGAATGATCAAATTTATAAATCATGAACGATAAGTTGTAAATTTGAGGAATAATATTGCAAATATCTAAGAGTTTTATAGGATTGATGTTATTTTTTTTATTTATAATATTTTATAGAATCAAAGGAAACAAAAAAAACCAATTCATAGGTAAGTAAGTACCTATAATTTCACGTGGAGCTAAATCTAAGGCATACCTATATTATATTTCAAAATAACCTAAAACTCTATATCCACGATAAAGATTAGTATTTATGATTGTGAATACGAAAAATATAATTTATAAAATTAAAATTATTATTAATATTTTAAATCGGATCACGCATCTGGCACGTGTTTTCATCAGTTGTCTATATTACCCATTTAATTCGACAATCTGCAGTTCATGACGTATGTCTATAGGTACGTATTGTTTTGATATAAAATGCTAATTGGATGGTTAGTCTCAAATTTCGTTAGTAAGAAAATAATAAGTGTTATTGTTATTAACTTATTTTTATTTAATTTTAATGAATTAATTTGTCATCGATTCGTATTGAAAATTATTGTTCTTTTCCGTTTTAAGTAAATTATTCTCTTCTGTGTTAAAACTTGTGCTCAATTATAATTAGTGATTTATGAACGTCAATAAAGACGTACCTTTACTTACTATACTAAATGGAATTTTTAAATTTTTCCTTTTTTACTTATTGGTTATAATTTTATTTAATATTCATACAATTGTTATGAATGGATAAAATTTAAAAGTTAATAACAAAATATAAAAGTAATTAAAGTATATATTTTCAAAAAAAAAAAAAACAAGGGTATGGAAAGACTCTACTTATCGGATAGTATGCACTTGAGGAAAGTGTTAAGTTTGAGAGCTGTAATGATAAAATATAGCTTAAGAAAACAACTGGGTAAAACCACCAAAATATGACCTTTAGGTGTAAAATGTTTTTTTTCGCTTTAATCTGTAGTAGAGGTTAGAATATATATAAGTTTTGAACTTGAAATTAAATTGCATATCAAAGTTCATTAGTTTTGGTGTCTCTAGATTACTATAATTATCTACTGCTTACTATAGTGCTTATTTTATACTCTTTAAACGCAATATTCTTAAAATAATATTTTTTTATAATAACGTGCATTATTGAGAGGAAAGTATATAAGCAGTTGTCAACATTTTAACCTTTTATATTAAATTGTTTTAAGTCTAAATTAAATAAAAACATTATTTAGTTCCCACAGTTTGTATAAAAAGAGTTTACTATGTTTGTTGAAAAAATTATTATTTTTTAAATTTCTATCAAGAATTACGCCTTGAAAATTAATATTTTGAAAAGACACAAATTTCAGATTCAAAATCAAATATGTTTAAGGTAATATTTCCAAAAAAATATTCCACAAAGTGTAATAATTATATGGTGAAAATTTCAGAAAAATTGGTTTCATATTTTAAAATCTATGGAATTTTCAACTTTTTACACCAGGATTCCCTCTTAAAGTACCAATTATGAACAATAGTGTCGGTACAAATGTATTTATTAGTAAAAAACGTGTATCGAGAAAAAGAAATACATCATTGTACATGGGTTGCTCAGAATGTAAGAAAATTAAGTAAAGATTGGAACTTAAAGTTTGTTTGGTTCCGGTTTTATAAAAATAGTATTTTAAGGTTCGAGTCTCGGTTGTAGGTTTTGATTTTTCTATAGAAATAAAATAATAGTATTCACGACCAGGTTCTGAATAGAACCGGGTTTTAAACAGATTCCAAAAAAATAAAATTGAAATCGATATTTCAAAAATGTTTTGTTTAAGGAGATATAATTTACGTGTAGGTATAATTTAAATAGGTATTTTTATGCCTTTTTCATGGAGTGGGAAATACTGAAAAAAATATAAAATAATAATAATAACATTATGTTTACATATAGGTAGGGTTCAAAGCCTGCTGTTACCATTAAGAAAAATAAGTACCATACATTAATAAAACCTATGGATAATTTAATAAATATGCGTATTTTAAAGTTATAACTTTTAAAAATGATTTTTTTTTTATAACCCAAACAATCAAATATAATATTTAATTTTATTATTTTATTTTTATATTTTTTTATTATTATTTTAATTTATTTAAAAAATATATTACGGGAGGGGTGGAGGCTCCTAGCTAAGCCACTGTTATAGAATATGTATATTATTTTAATTTATAATATATATATTTTTTAATGTTTGTACGAAACTGCATAATTAGGACTCATATGTAATATATAGAATATAGATATACATACAAATAATGAAATAAAAGAAAAAAATTTATTTTGAAAAAAAAAGTCTAAAAAAGTGAATTAAAACCGAAAAAGAACGAGTTCTTATTAATTTAATAATAATGGTTCAGATTCCTATAGAGGTTCATTAAATAATTTAAATGTTAGGTTACGGAACGTACATCAATTTGAGTGCAACGATCGGTTCCAGAACCGGTTCTTCTTAAATCGGTACCAACCTCTGAAACTAAGTAACTTATGCAATTGATATAGAAAATAATGTTAATCTTTAAAATATATTTTAGTATAATCATTCGCGTTTTTAATGAAAAAATTATAGTGTTTACATTGGACCGGATTTAATAAACTTTTCAAATAAACAATATAAAACATTTTAAAAGTTATAAATAAACGCCAACTATACATCCATGTTCCTGTTCTGACAAGAACCGTAAATATTACAGGCAATGGTATATTTGGGCGAATACACCGTATACTCTATTTGCTATTATTATATATTGCGTATACCTACAAAAAATAAATAAAAAACGTGTATACGGCCGTTACATGGTGTATACTCTGTTTTCTTTTTTACTTTTCAATGTAAAAGTTTTTTTTTTATATTTTTTAATAATATATTTTATATTACGTATATTATTATTATATCATTTATTATAATGATACCTAATTAAATAATTGCTTAATATACAAAACAAACATTATATACAATAATAATTAATAATATTATTATTTATATGGCTCATATCTATAAAGTTTATACATACATGCATAAAAATCATACTTCGAAAATGATATAAAGATTGTTGAAAAATGGTCAACAAGTAATGTTTTAATATCCTAACCATGTATAATGCTTTAGTAAATAATTATTGTAAATTTCAAGTTTCTGGCATTATAACTTTCCAGTTTAAAACAATTTTCGGTAAGTTTCATTTACACTTAAAAAAAACTACCGGAAAAATTGAAAAATTACCTATTTAAACCAACTAGAGTAACCAACTAGAATAGTAGATACCAATTAGAGTAGTACCAACTAGAATAGAAATTCCATCAAATGAACTCTTTGCCCAAAAAACGCTTACTCAATTTCTTCTATCTAAAAGATGCTCACAGAAAAAAACACAATTGTAAAATTAATAGCTTCTTCGTTACACTTAGAATATAAAAATACAATAAAAAAAATTTTGGGACCTAAATGTTATAGAATGGTGTATACTCGTGAATTTTTTTTACCAATACACTACTGATTACAGGATTATTAAGACTTAGTTTAATTCTGACTGTCAATCGGCCATTGATATCTTGAATATTTCCGTTCAGATTTCTTATTACGACTTCTTTAATAATTATGACCTACAAACAAAAACATGACATGTCCACTCAATTATTTTGCTCGTTTAATACATCATATATATATTGTCTATTACCTATACTCTAAAGCAGGGGGTCATTAACTAATTTTCACGAGGGTCTATTTTAAAAGTCACCAAACTTTCGGCGGTCCAAAACATCGAAATAATATTTTACCAAAAGTTCATAAATCGGTTTTAAAATGGTAAATAAGCAAAAAAAAAAGGTCATTCAACAATTGTCTACCAAAATTGTCAGTAAATAACCAAAAAAAAAACAAGACAAAAATGGAAACCCACTTACAAAAGTGAGACAAAAAAGAACCCCGTTTAAAGTCTCTGGGGATAACGGGATACGACCCTCATAAACGGGATAATCCCGCAAAAAAAAATGACAAAAAAATGTATGCCAACGTAGAAGGTGCTTGACTATGGCGAGATTACGAGGTGAAACCGGCTGCCACCGGCGCAATAAGTATTTATAAAAATATAAACATTTATTTACGCAACTATATAAAGGGTCCGTAAAAAATGTGTCCGCCAGTTGGTGACCCCTACTCTATAGTCTATAAGTCTTTAATGAATGTTTGGTTTTAATAATTTTATGAAAAATGGTACGTGGTGAAAAAAATAAAGTTCATTTTGAAGGAAAAAAGATTCGTTCTCTTACTAGGTATAAATATAATAATAATTAATATTAATAATAATAAGCTTGGAGTCATGGTATTATGTATTAATCGATTATTATTAGTTAGTAATTGTATAAAAATAAATATTATAAATTATAGAAAAATACGTATATTTGATTGAATTAAGTAATTTTTTTTTTTTTTTAAGTATTGAGAAAGTAGGTAGGTATTTCGTATAATTTTGTTATATATGAATGCTAGTATTACTAGTATAAGTACCTATACTTTAATAGGTACAATTTTTTAAATTATTTTTATAATACTAAAATATACATAGTTCTGTGTTATCTATGTATTAATATATATATATATATATTATATAGGCACTAGCTGGAATATACGTTAGGGTAGTTCTTTTTTACAGTATCCATGACCTTCTCTTTTTCATTACTACAAGAAAGTAATATTTGGGTAAAATTTGGTCATTATTTTTCGATTCATCCTAAAGGTACCACAAAAGGGTTGAATAATAGCCAAATAAAGTATTTTTACAATTGTTCGACTTTAGTTTCCAAAACTATAGCATTGAACAAAATGTTGGTAATAAAGTAAAATCTAAATTGTTTGAATATTTATGTTTATTTTTTCAGACTTACAGGTAAGACTAACGACGATAAATTTAAATAATATATTAAATATAATTATATTATTTTGATGTAATAACTACAATGTACAATTACAATGTAGAATAACAATATATATATATATAATGAAATATTATGGAAACAATAATTGATAAGATATGTAGCTATAGTACGATTTGTAAAAATACGATTGTATATTTGACCGTAATGAATGATCGAACAACTAGCAACTGTTGTTGTTTAGTAATAAGTCTTTATAAAATAATATATTAAAACGTTTTTTTTTTTTTTGTAAATAAACACGTATTATCATTGATTATATATTATATAATATATAACTAATGGTAATATTAGTCATATAATTTTTTTTTAGCTTCCACAAATATGAATATTATTTCTAGATAACATCAAATTTTGTATAAAACAGTAGGTATTAGATAAACGATAAACTATTATTTATTTATTTATAGTATGGCATCTTTACTCTTTAGCAAAGGTGGGGTTTCAATATGTAGTTAAAAAGTTAATCTTTTCGATTTTTAATTAAACGAAGAACGTATTATTATTAATTCATTGTATAATCATGTTTATTTTTTTCAACTTTTCGAATAGAAGGATTAGAGTTAACGTTTTAGTGTAAACAAATTTTTTTATGGAATATTTGTTCTATAGTTGATATTTTTAATAGGTAATTTTTTTTCCGTACTTTAAATAAGCATAAAGAAAAACTACCTTTTACACGATGTACCTATATAATATGAAGTAATTTATAAATGAAGAGGAAATAAAATAAATAATGAATAGGTGCATTTGTCATGGTAACCATTTTATTTTAATTGGCTTTTTAAAGGTCAAAAGTCTTTTTTTAAGTAAAAAAATAAAAAACTATTACACTGATAAGCTTCAACAAACTGGAAAGATCCAAAAATTTAAAAATATTTAAATATACTTATATAAAGGTAATTTTAAAATAGTCCCATGTCAGTACCAATAATTATTATTGTCTAATCACGATATTTGTTTAAAAAAACATGTTTATGAATTTATCATTTTTATCAACTTGAAAATTTCGTAGAAAAATGAAACAAAAAAATAAACAATATTATCTAGTGTCCTATCTGATGGGTTAACTTAATATGAATATGTACCATATATATAAAAACCATTAATCTATCCTAGAGTTCAAGTTAAATGTACAATTTAAACCTTGTATTGTCGAATTTTAAATAGAAAATATTTCCAAACCACGTTATTATCCTTATTGAAAATTATTGTCTAACATAGAATTATGCAACTATTAAAAAAAAAAAAAAAAAAACTAAAAACATTATATAACTTCTTTGTAAGATAAAAAATAAAATATAAAAATAATTTTACATTGTCTTGGAAATGTTTGAATTGAAAATTCTGTTGAGGTGTTTAATTGCACAATTTAGATTTTATTGTCATATTAATAATAATTCAAAACTTTTATGATAAAAGCATTTCGTCGAGGTACAGCGATAGTCGCATATATACCTAATATTACACTATATACTTAAAGGCAATAGATTGATACATAATGACAAATTTAAAAAAATAATGAAATAGATAGGTATCCATTTGTGAATTGATAGTATAATATTTAGAGATACTGATATAGAATTCTAAAGATTAAAAATTAAGAAATTTAAACGATTGCTCAAAATTCTGAACCTACCACGAATTTTCTAATTACATACTACTAACATTCTTTACTTTTCGTTTACTATACACAAAATGTGTATATAGACATCTTAAATTATATTTTAATACTTATCTCATAATATTAGTGCCTACATAGCGATAACAGGGCTAAAGTTTTAAATGTTTAATTACATTAGATATAAAACCTAATACAAACCTTACAAAATGTACAAAGGCGTAGATAAATTTTACAGGCAGGTGCCCAAATATACATGATAGTAAATACATAGTACAAATAAAAAACAAAACGCTTTGACTAAAGTTTCGAATCAAAAGCTTTAAACGCTTTCGGAACTTATATAACGTTACCTGAATTAGTGGTCTATGCGGGTAACATATTATCGATTGACTGAAATGTTGTGCACTTATAATTTTAAATTTCTGATCAATTAAAAGCTTCAACTTGGTATGTCAACACTTATTATATTAATAATTAATAATTGTCACGAAAATATCAGAAAAGTTAATAATGTAAGGTATCATATAATATGAATACAAATTTTTGTTTTTGAAACTGTCGAAAGTTCATTGGAAAATGCAATATAATATATACGAGCAGGGTATCTACTCGTATATATAGGTACGAATAAAATTTTCGGGATCCAATTTAGAATTTAATTCGCTCGTCACTTATCGTGCTCGCAATACAAACTAAAATAATGTACCTACTAAACATAAAACAATATTTGAGTGTCGGTTTTCAATGCCTATCTTTGAAACATAATATTATATAAGTAGGTACCCATATAGTAAGAATAACATATGTTAGAAAAACGTTGATAAATAATCATGAGGTTTTAAGGTTATCAAAACATACATACCTATAATTATAACATTCCATTAAAATTGTGATTCTTAAAAATACAATTTATGATCAAAATAAATCTAAAAATATGTAAAACAATAGACAATAATTTACTATAGGAAAACTACTATAGTATCTACTACCACGTTCTACATATTACATTTGTCTATAAACGATAACATTTGATATTGACGTTTTCGGTTAAAAACTTTATAATATAAGTACTTTTAACTCTCTACGGGACTAATGCATACAGTTGCTGTCTTTTCTTAATCAAATGATAATATACGAAATTTTCATTTAGAATTTTTATCTTAACTTTGTCATTTCTAATATTAGAGTAAATTGACCAGTTATTATCAAATAGTTATACGATATCATTATTTATAAATATCAAATATATCTATATAAATTATCGGGATTTAAAATCAGTTATATCTATTTACAAAAAAATTAATATTTTGAAAATCTTTAATTTAATAAAACGTTCTCTTAATATAAAGATATATCGAAAAAAAATGTCATAACTACCATAAAAAAATACAGTTTATTGAATTTTGGTTAACAACCAGTGTAACAAAAATAAATATACAAGATACCCATACGGGTTTTCAAAAATTACATGGGTAATATTTGGATTTTTGGTTACAGGTATAAGTCATGTGATATGTTAATTTTAGTTAGCACAAAGTAACTAAATTGTAACAAATATACCTGTCTTATTAAAAAAGAATATATTTTGTCTTTATATATTATATTAAACTGAACAGTTAAAAAATACTTCACATAAATTATTACCTATTAAGTATTATATGATATTACTAAAAGTCAAAATATTTCAGTAAATAATTTTAAAAACAAAATTTAGCGAACCAAACCGACGAAATTTCAGCATAAATTGATCATATACTATATTAATTTTGAAAATTGTATCATATAACTGGTTTCTGTTACTAATACCAGTATTATGGTTATAATTAATATTGGTCACATTCATTTTATTCAATTTTATTTATATGGATTTTATGATTTACATTATGAAAGAAAAAATTAATATAAATGTATTAATTATTTGTCAATAATCATTGATCATGGGATAATTTATAAAATTATAAATAACTCAATTATTGTCAAATATACAATTTCTCTAATAACTACAACGAATTGTATGGACAATGATTGTCAAATAAGCAATCTTCTAGTAACACTATGACAACGAATTTAAAGGATAAATTAACGGACAGAAAAGTATAAAAATCTATTCAAACCTATATTAAATATCTAAAATCTTAATAATAATACAATATATTTATATATACTATTATATACCAACATTTCTATCTATTATAATTATATAATGATAGATATTTCTATCTATCTTTATTATGACATACCTAATTTTGAAAATGTCGATACATTATATATATATAATTATTATTATATTTTATTAACATAATAAATTATGTTAATCGTATTTATTATAATAATGCTTTAAGTATTATATTTTTACATTCAGATATTTTAAGTTTTGATTTATTTACTAGGATATTTGGGATATTTTGATATTCTTACTTTCGGATATTTTTACCGATTACCTTTCAATGATCTACAATGAAAGAGCAAAAGAAAAAATACGAACTCAAGAGCGTGGAAACAATAAAATAATTATGTATACATAAGTACCAATACCTATATACTTTTATAAGTATATTTCATTTTTAACATAATAACCGTTAAACAAAATTAAAATTTTCCATTAAAAAAAAAAAAAAAAAAAAAAACAAGGATGGGCAATGGGCATCAACTAGTTAATAAGTTAAAGTTAATTTAGTATTAACTTATTAATTTAACCATATAATTTTGTAAACTGTAAACTTATTAGATCATGTAGCTAATATGACGTATAATATAATTATGAGAAAAATATGTAATATATAATAGAATATGTAACTAAGATATCTGTGAATAAATTATTATCTAGTTAATATTTTTGTTTTTACAAAATTAAGTTATTTTATTACATTTTTACACTTACATCATTATCATTTCTACAAAAATTGGTAGTATTATTTATTTTTATTGGTAGTATATATTTCTGCTGTGCTTCATACAGAAATATTGTATTTAGTTAAATAAAATAGACAAAAAATAATAATTAATTAAATACTAGATTTAATAATGTATTGTTCATAAATCATATCTATCTATTTACCTGTCTAGTTTCATCTAAATAATTAGTTATTATATTTTTTAATTTTAAATAAAAAGATAATTTGTGTCTACAAAATTGAAAATTTACTAATAAAAGACTAAAAGCTATTAACTCTTGAACTTTTATTAACTTAACTATGTTAAGTTAACTAAAATCTGGTTATATCTTTGAACTTTAACTGTAGTTAAAATATTATTTCGTTTAATTTTAACTTGTAACTATTTAAAAGAACTATTCTTATAAACTTAATTTTATCTAGTTAATTTTTTCATTAAATTTGCCCATCCACGTAAAATAATATCTGAATCTTATACATTTGTTTACGCTGAAATCATATATGTATTTAGAAATAAGTAGTCCCGCTAAAACAATAGCGGACTAGTGACTACAGTCTACAATCATTTTTTTTATCTAGATAATTATTTGAAAAATTATTGTGTTCGAAATGTACGTAATAAAATTGTATAAAAATTATTATTTAGATAAATTGGTAAATATTTTATTTTAATTTATAACAAAGTATATTAGGTACCTACTCAATATTGGATAGACACTAATGTGTCAATAATATATTATATTATCTTATATTACAATTAGATTATTATTTTGTTTTCGCCCTATTGCCTTATGTATATCTCGTTCATTTGTCGGGATACCGATTTATACTGGTTATTACGAATGCAAAGCCCTGGTAAATAAGTACTTAGGTGAACATATGACGGTATTTATTTAAAAATATAATAATTTTGTATTATATACTTTATTCTTATAAAGTAATTAATATTTAATTTCTAAATCTCTTGAATTTAAACATTATTATTGTAATACGATTAGGTTTATAAACTTAAGTTTAGACTCCTTACATCCTCATTGTATCAGTCCGTACTCGTATCGATTCGTTGTGATAGTTAGGTATTACTTATTAGGTATACGTAGTTCCTATACATATAAGTACCTACCTATAGTACCTATAGAGTAGGTTAAAAAATTTTTTCACAATATTTTTTATAGAATTATAAAAAATATTATTATAATATATCATATTATAATATATTATATTTTAATATGTTATAATTAACATATTAAAAATATGTTAATTGTTTAAAATACTTATAAAAACCAGACATTTATCACACTTACAGAGTGTGTTTTCTAGGATTGTTTAATAAATAAAAATAATAACAATAATCTCAGATACAAAATAATAAAATATTTGAGTTACATCTGAAATAAAAATTTTCTAAAATATTTGAAAAAATATTCTAAATAGGAACATAAAAATTATTAGAATAATTTTATTTAAATACTTATATACCTATTCAGTGTTGTGTAAGATTCTTCAAAAATTAATCAAGTTACGTTATAAATTACAAAAAAAAAAAAAAAGAATGGTATCTAGATAACTTATTTGTTATTTAAATACAAAATTAATACGTTATATTATTTTTTTATTACTAAAACGTATCTAGTTACAACAACATTACTTTAAACATAAGTAAAAATTATAATAATAATATAAAATGGTAAACGATCAGTATTTTTTCTGACTGTAATCTTCAGTCAAATATTATATGATAATTATATCATACCCATTAACTACACATGCCTGTATCATGAAATCATAAATTCGTTAAAAAGTTGTTTTTACTTTTTCCTGTACCTACGCGTACATTCGTCGCGTATTTAGCATTACGCACCATCTTTGATTTTAGACGAAATTATTAAAAGGTTTTTTTAGTTTTTTTTTTCTTTTTTTTTGTACAAAATAGATGACTTATTATTTTAATAGTACAACGTGACTACATAAATAAAAAATAAAAATAAAAATAAAAATACTAAGTTACCATAACGTTACTTAAAAAAAAAAAAAAAAATTATACATTACTACCCAACACTGTTTATTATTATATATAGGTACTATACAAGTCTGTGATCGTTGCACTAATTATTACTATAAAGAGTTTGATAGTGGTTATATTTTTATATTAACATGTTATTAATTTATTATTGAGTCACATCATTAAAAACTAAGAAGAATGGTCGGAAAAAAATATCATACTCACATACAATGGAACATTATAATATTATCGATACGTTCTAACACCTGGTTTGTTTACGAAAATATATTTATCTTATTTGTAATTTTTATCTAGACTAAAATGCAATACAAAATATTGTAGTACTTATATAAAAAAAAAATCGATTAATAGAGGGAAGCACTTCGCTCATCGAAATTGATACTAGTGGTGGATGTATTTAATTTGAAAGCAATGATAAATAATTTATTTCGATAAAATTAATTCTCAGCGAAGCTCGATGCACCTAATATTATTTTCCGATTTATTACAATAATTTATCGTAATTTTCGGTAGTTTTATTTTACACTAAATAAATCTACTAGGAATATTAAAAAATGACCTGTTTAAAGTACAAATTAGAATACATTTTCTAGGTGTTGAAAAGTTCTTTACTCAAAAATTTCTACCCAATTCCTTTTACCCAATAGTATGAATACATAAACTTTAAGTCATTAACTATAATAAGTTTATTTGTTATTTTTTCAAATTAAAACATTTTTTAATCAAAATCAGTAGTTTTACTTTACTATTTTACTAATAGTCTTAGTCAACCTTTTTTTTTTTAAATTATAATGATTTTTCGTTTATATTCCAAGATCACATCATATTTAATTGTATGCTTTACTTTTTTAATTTTATTATTCTCATTTATATACCATTTTTTTATCCATTATTTGCTGTAACAAATATGTTTGATTTTTTTACACTGTGTCATATAGGCAACCCGATGGACGGGCAGTTCACTTTGAATAAAGTTGTTTCTCTCTTAAGAAATCTACTTTGAAAATCAAAAAATAAACGAATGTTCTACAAGAAAGCTCTACTTCAAGATTCCTGTTACCTACATTTTTTGGATAGTAAGAATCTTGAAGTAGAGAGATTTCTGGTAGAAAATTCGTTCATTTTTTGATTTTCTAAATAGATTTCTTAAGTGTAAGCCGTAAAGTAAAATTTGTTTACATGTATATACATACAAAAAATACATTATATTGTAATACAACCCTTGCTACGCCCAGAATTAATCAATGTTCAATAATGAAACAAAAATAAATTGGGAAAACGACTTAAAATATTATAATAAAATTAATTCAATAATAATTCTGTAAAAATTATATATACGATGGATTTTATTAACATTTATTTCGTACATTTTTTTAAAATCCAAATTTAGAATTATTAGATTTGGTATATTATGTCAAACGGGTTTTTTATGTATTAATATTCATTTTGAACTTACTTACATTTTTCTTAGATATGTTGTTAAATATTTTAACCAATTTTTTAAAGGGTTTCCTATAAAGGTATCTACGTATAAGGTTTAATAGGTATATACATAGGTAATTAGGTATGTATATAGGCATATACTATAATACTACATATTATATACTGAAAAAATACCGATCAAAAAGAGTCAACAAAAGTTATATAATGATAACTTTTATAGTTTTTAGAGTTATTAAATAATATTTAAAATCTGTGAAATATGAGTTTTTTTACTAGGTATATTTTATAAAGTAAAAGTTCATTTTTAAATCTAAGCCTTTACTTGAGCTTTATTAGCCTTGAGAAATACGCCTAATTCGATATCATGCACAAGCCCATGATGTATTTTTAATAAAAATTATCTTACTGACATTACTGTTTAATATAAATATAGTTATATTAGGAGTTATTCACTTAGTACGTTCAGTGTTTATTTTTTACATTTATGCATATTTTTAATTTTAAAATGTTTAAAATTAGGTATTATATTTTATTTTGACAAAAAGTTTTAAATTAATTTAACTGAACTAATTTGATTGGGTTTTTTTCAAACAATTTGCCCATCATAGTTAAAAACACCATATAATACCTAGATTTATAATTATTTTATAAAATTAAGAAAGTTAAACAATATGTATCCGTATTGTACATAGGTATATAAAAATAATTCGAAAAATATTTCACACAAAATAAGTTGTCATCTGTATTTTAATATTTTTTTTTTAAAATTTCTGTAAAAAATTTCCGTAGTAATATAATATTAAAATAATTTTAATTATTAGACCGACAAAAATCAAATAGTTTTAGTTAAAATTACAGTACCTTTATAAAATTATAGCAGTATCATGTTCTAGCCTGCACTTGAGTAAACATATTAACAATATTCACATTATTCTTTTTAATCTGAACTTGTATTGAATCACTATGTCTGTTACAAGATCGAGTCACTATTTATTAATTTTTTTCAGAAAATTTCCAGAATAATATACCTACCTTCTGTATCCATATTATAGTATTTAAAAAAATTATGCTTTCGAGTTCAATGAAATTACATACATAGTACATACCTATTTTATTCCCAATTTATTTATATCATAACAAGTACCTATATAAGTTATGATTATGGGTAAATTTAATATATAAATATTATATTATGAGCCTGTAAATGTAGCCTGAAAAATAATAATATTTTTGGTTCTTTAATAGTATGTTTGTTCAAATAAATGAAAATTGAATATTTTGTAGTGTAATATATCGATCAAATATATATGTTTTTACTGCAATGTCATGCAAATCCTAATAATAATAGATATCCAACGTAACAGGTATAAATATATTATATATAGAATACATACCTATATGTAGTTACTATAACAACGCATTATCTAAACATCAACATACAAAGCTGAGCATTAATGCGTTAATAATTAAAATTAAGTTTATAAATGAGTTACCTACATTATATTATTTTATGTTAACAAGTTACATTTGTTATGGAAATTGTAAATTAAAAGTGAACTTCTAGTAAATTTCATACCTATTTAATAATATAGAAATCTAGTTAAATTTAACCTAAACACAAATTAAGCTCGTAATCCTTTAGGTACTTACTCGTTTAAAAAATAAATACTTAAAATATTTCAAAAATAATTCAAATTATTTGAAACTAATTACTTGCCATATTTTTGTTTATTGGGAAATTTCAAAGTGCAACTTTTGAATGAGTTAAGCAAATTTTTTAAGTATGTTAATTGACCTTTAATATAATGATGTTAAAAAAAAAGTATACGTTAACTTATCTTGTCAACTTGTATTAAAAATATATGACGTTTCGTATTCAGGCTTACTGTGCATTAAATACCAAAATGTTTTCCAATATTTACACGTTAAATATTATACACTTTAAAGCAATGTTGGGCATAAATGAGTTGATAAGTTAGTTATGTTAATTTTAATTTTTAACTTTATTTTTTACATTTTATTTTCATTAACTTAACTTGTATTTAGTGATATAACTTAAAAAATAACGAGTTACTTTGAGCTAAAACTCAGTTAAGTTCATTTTAAAATAATGAATAAATTTTAATTTCATATTGTTATAATAATCAAAATAGTTGAACATAAATAACGAGTTGTTTTTGTTATTTGTAATAGGTAAGTTACCTATTACAAATTATATATAAAATAGTAGGTATTTTTAGTAGGTACTCTAAGAATTATTTAATTCGCGAAAATATGTAAAAAAAAAAAAAGAAAGGAATACCTAATAAATAATATTGCTGTAATATAAATTGAAAAAATATTAGATTACCCATCAATAAATAATATTATTTTTCCTTAGATTCATAATAATAATTTATAATACAGGTATTATGATACTTAAAAAATTAAAACTATTAATCACGATAATTTTTTGTTATCGCCGATATTGAAGTATTAATAATAATAATAATAATAATAATATTTAATAACTGTGTATAGTCAGTAGGCACCTACTGTGTACACTGAACAGGTAGCATGTTTGTTTGTAAAAAAAAATAGGTTACACATCAAAGTCGTGTTCCATGAGCAGCGTACATGCCAAAGAAACATTTATCACACATTGTCGCATATTATATTATCGCCTAGAAAATTTTGTTTTCCATAATTTATAAAAGAACCAAAAGTGGGAAAATTTAACAATGATATTAAACATTAATTTATTTCCCATCCGAAAATAATTGTTCTAGAAACTCGAAATTTTCATATAATATAAATAGTATAATATAATATCCATTATCTGTCTATTGCACTTTAATAAAGGTATTTGCGTCATCGAGTTTTTATGTTATTTTATTTTGATATTTATTATTCATGCCTACACAATATACCAACGTGCAATCGCATAGATACTAATGTATTTGCATCCAACGGCACATAATTGCTTTAAAAAATCAAACTATAACATTATTTTTATTGAAATAAAGATAAAAAAAAGAAGATAATGTTTAAGTTTCGTATGGGATATTAGAATAGTGAATTATCTTGGAAAAAAGCTACCTATAGTAAGGACGGTGGAGATGAGAAAACAGTTTTATATTATACTATAGAATTATTATAACCACGATTCAAAAGAAAATTAATTATTTTTTGTTTTGGAATGAGAAAATAGTTATTGGTTACCCATTTCTATGTGTGTACATATACCTACGTATGATCAATGGATTATAAAGAATATAAAGAGGTACCTATATATGCACACGACACGCGCCTACATAATAAACGGTAAATAATCGAATTTCAAAAGGCTAAAATTTTTATTTATAATTTATTATTAATTTACCATTTACATGTACCTATCTGTTTATATTTATGTACACCAAATAAAAATTTCCATCCATCAATTTGTGTAATCTAATATGGTTAGTATTGATTGATAATGACAATAATTAGGAAATGTAATTATGAATAAGATTTATTTAATATATTTTAACGTATCTTCATTAGTTAGTAAAATATATTTAAATAACCGTGAAAAAATAAATTTTGCCTATTAAATTCATTTTTTTTCTGTTATTAGTTATATTTCTGGGAAAATAATAGATTTACAAAAAATGTTGTACAAATATTTTTAAATACAATATTAACATCTTAAACTAAAGTCATATTCATTTTTATGTAAATGTCATAGTTTTTGAATAAAACTGCCATTGGTCATTTTTCAACTCTTTATTGGCTCAGGAAGAGGGTGAGTCATAACCGAATTTTTCCCAAATTAACTTCTTATGGTACTGAATAAAGTGGAAAGATACTATATCAACAATTTTAATATTGAATAATTTGAATATATAATATTAATACCTATTTTTTTTTTTTTGCACCACAATCAATAATCAATTAGAGTTCTTTGCATAGATATTATATAAAAATATTTCATTACAATGTCCATTTTTAGTATTTTTAAACATTTAGGTGAGTTATTGAGTTTCTTAAGATGACGCTACATACACACTTTAAAGGGGTTTTGTATAAATATTTTTAATAGAATTTTTATGAAAATATATTTTTAAATTAATTTAAAATTATTCATGTATCACTACTATTTTTATTGTTATATAATTACGATATTCATTTCGAAACATGAGAATTTAAATTTAGTATCAGGAGAATTTAGCTATTGTTTGGGTTAATATTCAATAGGTAAATATGATTATTTTATCCGTATTTATGTGTCGGTTTTTTTTTTTTGATATAATGTACTTTATCATTTTTATTTACTGTTAAATATATATATATATATATATATATATATATATATAATTTTTTATTTTATTTTATTTTTTACATTATAATATCTTTAAAAAGTTATATAATTGATGTGTGTGTATAATCCAACATACAAACATAAATAATATTGATTATCATGTTTATAAAGTTTGGTTTTTGTGCGACCACTGTAGTCCATATAAGAGCTGTTCTTCTGAAATAGGTTTTTTTTGACGCTAATAACGTGTGTATAGTGCGCGTCATCAGTAAGCGATCAATTGATACCAAACATTTTTTTGAAAGTACTTTTTTATAAATAAATAATTAATAACTTTGAATTGGTGATATTTTTGGAACTGGAATAAATCGATTCGAATTATTATTGAGTAAATTACAGAGTATTAAAAGATTCTAAGTCAATATTAAATTGGTTATCAATATTAAAAATATCACTCTCTGAAATCATTTTAAAATACCGCTAGACCCAAAATTTTCGTTTCGAGAGACCCGCGTTATCATTTATTACTATAATATATCATTATTTATTATATTCACTATATAATACACAATACCTATATATATATATATATATAAGTTAATGAGTACTTATGATGATTTAAAAAGTATCGAAAATATATTTATGACCAAAATGCAAAAAACATCGTCTTCTTCTTTTTGGCTGTTTCTCCTAACTATTTGGTCTGAGCCTAAAAATATGACGTAATAATACTACCTATTAGTTGAGTTTTAACATCACTTGTGCTATTATACTTTTTCTATATTAAACAGTTAGGTGTCTAACTCGACGTTTAAAACAATCGGATAACTTTCCCAGGCTCGGATATCGAGTGTGAATATTAGTGTGCGTTTTAGTAACCGTATAATAGGTATACTGGTTCGTAAAGAATAAACAATCTGATAGAGAGTATCAATATTATATATATGACTTGCAGTGATAACGCGATGTAATAGAAAAAATACTTTTTTCCTCACTTATGGAACATGAAATATCGCATGTAATGTTTTGAATATGATATATTGTTTAAATTAAACGGGTGTATATATACACAATACGGACGTATAAAATATAATACATGATCCAATTGCACAATATTATGTGTGCGGTAAAATATCACAAAAACAGGCGCCGGTGTACACGCGGCCGTCGACCAAAAGAGCACATTTTACCCAAACGCGTGTACGCCAAAAGAGCATATAAATCAATAATGCTACAAGAGCACGCGAGTGTGTATATGTATATGTTTGCACAGGCTGAAAGAGCGCATTATTAAATCCATCTATAAACATCAATCGAAATACCACGATAATTTATAAATATTTCAATTTTCCGGAATTATATACTTTCGAGCTTTCCATTAAAATTATTAAATAATAATATGTTATTATTGGTGTGGTTAGTATACATATATATATATATATATATATAAGGGTACCTGTAAGGAATCAGGTGAACGGTTTCTTGAATTTCCAAAATAATTTTAATCGAATAAGTATAGGTATGTTAAAGAATGTTTTGATTGATCGAGAGGCGTATACAATTAAAACGAGAGTTTAGGAACTATACTATACAACACTTTAAGAGTTTCAAGAAAACAATTTGTTTATTGAAAAAAAAAAAAAAAAAAAAAAAAAAGAGAGAAAAAATTGACCAAGAGTTGTTTTTTTCATCGGGGCTTTGCACCCGTATCTAAGCATCATTTAATACGCGCGGCATTTTAGATAAAACGATAGCAAACAGTGTACTAACAGGTACGGGTTTATGGTTTTACAAAACTTGCGATGTATCAATCTTGGTAGCACGAACATCAATTAGGGGGGCTTAGAGGGGCCTAGTCCCCCCCTTTGAAAAAAAAATGAAAATTTAGTAGCCTCCTCATGTTTTTGACATTACAACGTTTTTAGTTATGGATTGGTTCAATAATGTACTTTGGGTATCTATTTTTGGATAAAACAATAAGATCTATCACTTTCACGGGCCTCATTGGCGAGTGTTCTAAATTCTCGGTTTAAATATGTATATTT
The DNA here is from genome assembly GCA_025469235.1 of Pemphigus obesinymphae. Classification (NCBI taxonomy): domain Eukaryota; kingdom Metazoa; phylum Arthropoda; class Insecta; order Hemiptera; family Aphididae; genus Pemphigus; species Pemphigus obesinymphae. Next base: position 15,483 of record JAIPRL010002291.1, on the reverse strand, counting down.
AATATATATAAAATATATATAAATATATATTTAAATTTAGTAGCCCCCCCCCATGTTTTTGACATTTCGTATGGCAATAAAAATTACACGAACTTTTCTATACACTTATTCAATGTCTATTAAAATTTTTAATGAGTTAATAATCAAATTTAGATCTATTCAAAAATAAATCAAATTTTAATTATATATATTAGATATCCATAAAATGTAAAATGTGTATTGTTTGTTCTAGTGATTACAGTGGTTAGTTTGGATCACGGTTACCTATATGTATTTGTTATTATTTTTGAATAGATCTAAATTTGATTATTAATTCATTAAAAATGCTAATAATTTTCAAACCGTTTTATTGAACCAATCTATAACTAGAAATGTTGTAAGTAGGTTTAAAAAGTTATATTTTATAGGATTTTGTGGGAGTACGAAAAAGACCCATCAAGTTTATGCGTTACCATTGACCAGGTTCTATATTTTGTGAAAATTGTTTATAGCAATAACTTTTTTATTATAATAAGTAGGTATCTGGCATATATTATACAAGTATTATTAGAATAACTAATAATAATTTATGTTATTTAAATAAGTAAAAATGTATCTCAAATTTATTAGGTTGATTAGTACCATAGATTATGTTTTATTAGGCTAAGTGAAAAAATTTATATCAACGTAAAATCGTTCTCCTAAACAATTTAAAAAACATTAGATGTAATCTTATTATAAATAAGCACATGAGAAGTTAAAATAAATATAAATCTAAAGAATTCGTAAATAAAAAATAAAAGACTTTAACCGAAATGAACCGGTTCCAGAACCTATAAATCCTTAAAAATGTATGAATCGTAATAAACCGGAACTGATATAAAATATTTTCAAAGAACCCAAACCGGAGCCGTAACCTCTATTTTTCAGTTCTGAAATGTTTATATTCAACATTTATGATTAAAAATTATAGTTTTTTCGTAATATTTAATTGTATGTATATTTTGTATTTATCGATAATACTACCAAATAGAGACCATAAAACGAAGTATAAATAATTTATATTAAGTCCTTATATTTAAAGTAGAATTTACAAAAATACTCAATTTAGTATACAGGCAATAAAGCATAGGACGATTGTATATTTTACGTTTTTTTATATTATCTTTTTATGCATCAGTATTGTTCAAGTTTAAACTGTTGTTAATTTGGTTTACAATTAAATATAATAACATAAATAAATATCCATTTATATAAAAATTTAGCTTGCCATCTTTGCCTATAAATTACAACCGTATTTTATGGGAATAAGTCTCCCTATTTCCAACCTATAGGTAGGCATTATTATAATGATTATTAATCATTGTATTGATTATATACATATATAATATATTATATACTACATATAGATCAGAAATGAACAACTGACGGTCCACCGTACTCTTTCTTTATTTTTTTTTGGCTTAGGATGTCCTTTGTTATTTTCATTGTTGTAAAAATTAATATACTTCATATATAATAATAATCTCTAGTTAAAATATAGACATTTGGATAAGTTATCAATAACTAAACATAATATATTAAAATAATATATCAGTTCTTATCAAATGCATAAAATACATTAATTAATTTGTTTCTCAAAATAATAATAAGACATTAAATCTAGCTCGAAATCATTTCAAGTTTCAAAACTTGGCTTTCTAGTAGTTACATTAAATTGCACATCCCTGCAATTTATAATACTATAATTTATTAGTACATTTTCATATTATGTTAATGTATACAGAGTAAACATAAACCAAAAAACACCGATATTAACTAGAACCAAAACAGGAATCCTAGCCCTTAATTTTTGAAAAACCTGAAACGGAACAGTAACCTTGAAAAAAATATATTGAAAACAGGAAACGGAGACAGAACCGAGAAAACCAAATAGTACCAGTCCCTTTAATTTTGTACATTAATTTAAAAAATAAATATTTAACATCAATATTATTATAATATTGTAATAATATAATATTATAATAATATCATCCACAGTGTAGGTACCTACTCATATCTGGTACCTAAACAATAGAGACATCCTTACACGTATTTGTTATGCAATACATTTAAGTTCAGAAAATTATTGTTCAAATTATATCCAAATGTAATATAAAACTCAAATTAAAATGACAAATAATTAATCAAAATAAATAATTCATACATAATATAAGTTATTACCTATTATTTAATAGTAAAACAAGTGAAGGAAAGCCTACTCTTCGAGTGTATTAATTTTCCGGGTTTATATTTTTCAATATTAAGTTTAAGAGCATTAATTTGAATTAATACAAATTACAATGTTATCATTTTTACTTATCTAGACATTTTGGTATCCATGAAATCATCCATGCATCATAATAAAATACTAATGTTAAAAATCATAACAATAAGTTACCATATCAACGAATAATCAGAATATAAAAGGTCAACGCGATCAGATAGTATGGACTAGTATCGCTATGATATGAGCCGCAAAGGAGAATGGGTCGCAAATAATATGTGTCTTCAATGTAAATCAAAGGTTAAAAACCCATTATATTTATAATTGACTTGATATCTAATATTATATCTATTAAACTATCTGAATATTAAAAGTAATTAATTCAGGAAAGCTAAATTAAAAAATAGATATAATAATAAAGGCATCACTAATAATTACGGTAGTTAATTTTATAATGTCTATATAATTTTTGGAAGTCAAGACTTATGCATTTACATATTTTTTTTTCATAGTAGTTTAATTTACAGAAGAGAATAAACTAAAAATCTTTTTTATAGATAGGTTTACTAAAAAATAGTCAATAATAAAAGTTTTTAGAGAATATTCTTGCACATTTTAGAGTTTTTATTTTTATTTTAAGTTACTTAAATTAACAGACATTTAAAACTTAAAATGTATAATAAATTATTTTAAAATAAATTATTTTAAAAAAATGTTTTTAGATACAAAAATTCGTAAATATAAAATTATAAAGTTATAAATTAAATTTTTCCAATTTTAATAGGTTTTTTTCGTATTTTATAATTATTTATTGTATATTATAGCTTGTATCGAACATTATTTAGGTAGTTTTTTATTAATTTTTCATTTTATCTAAATAAATAATTGCAAATTATCTAAAAACTTAACTTAGATTAAAATGTTAATTATATTAATTCAACTAGACCATTTATTTTTTCATTAAAAGAAAACAATATATTATAATATACAAAATTTGTATTGTTGACTGATTAGGTTTCATGTTTTAAAAAATATAAAATGTTTAATGATATAATTATTTTCGATTATAATTTATAATTGCCTATAGGGTAATATACTGTTATAACTTATAATACAATAGTATTTACTGTCCTCCTAATCTGTGCATTTTTAAAGTTAATAAACTAGGTGATATAAATGTCGCCCAGTGAAAATATTTTGTCGCCTAGTGATTTTTATTATTGTAGACTGGGCGACATGCGTTTTTTGAATTATAAATAAACCCATGTGAAATAATTGGGTAACGAATGTTTATGGATAAATATATGAAACTTAATAGATGAAAAGTTATTTTTTAATAATGAACTTGTATTATAATATATACCTATTCGATTTACAATTGTATTTAATGTACACAATCATAAGGACACAATTATGTCTTTAAGAAATTGAGTGGCGACATAAAAAAAGTTTCCTGAAATTAAAATATAGTAAAATTTTGGGTGATGAAGTTATTGGTATGTAACAGAAAAACTTCTATATTATTGTAAACACACAAAGATTAAAAAACTTACAAAAATCTTTAATTATTTTAACGTTTTTTATACATATAATATATACTGACTTATTTATAATTTAAATAAAAATACGAATATTAATGGTTGTCAATATTTTCAAAAGAAGATTAAAAAAATTATTTAAATTTACTTTAATATTATAAGTATAAGTTATAACTATAATCTTTCTTTACCCATTAGGTATATTATTATACAATATAACTTATAACTAATAAGTTATTGGTAATAACTAATAATTATACCCTTCCATAATTTTTTATTAGGTACCTATTTATTTATTTCTTTTTTTTAATAACAATCAGGTACAAGTATAAAATCCTTATCTGATGAGTGTATGATAGGGTGACCATATTTTGACAATTTAAAAACGCGATAGCAATAAATAAAGTAAATATCGTAATAATTTTCTACCAACATTTTTATAAATCGGTTTGAAAATGGTAAAAAAAAGATTTCAAAAAATGTCAATTTTACTTTACCAAATCTATTTAGAAAAATGGTAAATAACAAAAAATGGGATCCCACTTCCGTTAAAGCGTTGCGTTAAAGTTTGTCGGAACAACGGGACGCAATCCTCAAAAACAAGACAGTGCCGCAAAAAACAGGATGTATGATCACCCCAGTGTACAGGTATATTTTAATACATTTTTCATTGTCGCCTAGTGAAAATTCTTTAAAAAATGCACTGCTCCTAATGCAGTAGCCAGTAGCACTAAAGTTAAGACGGAAATTGTTGGGAAAATAACATTATATCTGTTTTGGTATATCTAATGACATTTAAAAAAGTATTTTGAGGTACTAAATAAAATACTGTGTTACCACATAAAAACTAAAAAATGTTAAAAACTGACGTAAAATATTTTAGTTGACAAAAATATAATATAATAATATAACTTTTGATAATTTGGTAGTTACTGCACTTGCAACTACGACGAGAGTATGGGTTTTTATTTTTCCAACTTTCCTCATAACATTATGTATAATTTTTATAATTTTTTTCAAAACAAAACACAATGTTAGTGACAAAATACTACAATAACACAATAATGTCATCGATAATATATTAAAATATATTAATTGTTTGTTTTTTTTACAAAATACCAAACTATTGAGTAACTCTATAAATTTAAATTAAATTTTTTTAATTATTCAAAGAATATACATTTTTTTTTATAATTAATAATATTAATTTTCATTGTCATATATATCAATATTCTATATTTTATAATCTATATATGAATAAATAAAACTACAAAAATAAACATCAGTAAAATAAAGTAATAATAAATTATTAATATATCTACTAATATTGGTGGATGTACACACCTTTAATGACATAATATAATTTATTGTTTTTATTATTATTTTTTTTTTTATCATATCTGGTATTATCTGCAGATTTGGAATGTTTATATTATTAAACAAAAAATATTTAAATTTATTTATAATTTTGGTCATTACCTTTTAAATTGATACCTACCAACCAAATTTATCATTAAATTAAGTTTTTAATATTCAAATATTAGTCTACAAACATATTTAAATATTTAATCTATTTATTTATCTAAATAAAAAGTGTTTATCTATTATCTTTATTAAGATAAATTGTTATTAATTATCCTTTATCAAGATAAAATTTTAATTGTCTATGCATAACCAAAAGGTTACTATGGCATTTTATGAAGAGTTTGTGAAAACTGTGGGCGGCATTTACATATAACCAAATTTTATTAGAATATTATTATGGCGGAATTTACGAAAGACCCTTTTACCAACTGTTGATTTTGTGCGAAATTTACATAGATACGACCATTTACCTATATCTGTATAGTAAACGATCATCCAATATAAATATCGCATCTGATTAACATATTTTAATTACTACAATGTCTTATTTTTTCTTTAAAATGTCATTTTCTACTTTAATTTATAATAATAATAGGTATATAAGTAAATATAATTCTTATACACATTTATCCATTAGCTAATAGCAAATTCACATTTATTACAAAAATACATAGGTACAATATAATAATTCACATTGATTTACAAATTTGAAAATTTGTTTGGGTTTCGAGTTAACCCAATTTTTTTTGGTGGTTGTGTTTAATTCAAGTTTTGAAAAATAAAAATCATTCGGGTGTTAAGGAATTCAGGTATTTAGATTTCTAAAGGTTTGTATGAGTGTTATTAGTTCTAAGCCTTGCTTATAATTATTATAATGATTGAGTTAAAGCAGTGGTGTAGTCAGGGGGAATTCCAAAGGGATCATGCCTCCCTACGGAAAGCATTTTTGTATTTTTGATTCTTAACTTATTTTTTTATACAATAATGCATGGTTTTTTGTATGCACTTTACACACATTGTATATACATTATTCACGATTTCGAGAAGGAGCCCAGTAGGAATTTTCTAATAAAGACGTTATTTTTTATAGAAATTTCGTTATAGTTGGTACTTTAAAAAGGTCATTTTAGGACTTTCTCAGTAGTTGTTTTATGCATAAAGGAAAACTCCTAAAAATGACCAAGAATTATAATAATTAGTATTATAAGTTGGAAAATATTAAGTTGAAGACTTTAAATAAACACCAAATATTAAAATTGTAAATTGTTTTGACCACTTCCAAAAATATGTACACAAAAATTTTATTTGTTTTTTATGTATTTTAATATATGTAAGTAATATATATATATATATAATTTATAAATGTATGATTTTGTATACTTATGTTTTTTCTGGTAGAAAGAATCGACTAGGAGTTTTCGGGTTTAAATATAGCTTTCTGATGAGAAATTTTTACTATAATTGATACTTTATATAGGTTATTTTTCGATTTCTCCAGTAGTTTTCATAGCCATAAAGTTTAACTACCAAAAATAATTGAATATTCTTATTGAATTGGATTATCAGATAATAATATTGTACCAAACTTCGCTCAAAATTGTTTTTCGAATGTAATTTTTATAACAAGAATACAGATGGAGCGATTGATCAATTTTTTTTATATCGTTGCTTAAATAATATTACAATTAAAAATAATAAATAATAAATGTTTGATTTCCGCATGAATGACTTTTTTTTTTTTTATTTTTGCTCAACAAATATATAGTTCCCTTATAATGACTAGCACCCAAATGTTTACAAATCCTGGCTACACTAGTGACTCAGTGGTACTGAATTATAGTTAATATCAGTATTATGATTAATTTTCTCTTTATGCATATTATAATTACAGGTTTTTTCGGATATTTATTAGTTATATGTTACAGGTTACGGCCAATATGGTTAATGTCTTTATTTATATTAATCAAGTTTTTAATAAATACATTTAAACTGAGATTATTGTTATTAAGACTCTAAGAACCATAATAAATTATTGATTTAGGTATCATTAATTGGAACCATAATGGTGTGAAGTTTAAAACAATTATTCTATGGTTAAAAATTGTGAATTTTGGTTTAGGTTTTGATTCCAGTAATCAACCGATTCTTAAAATAATCAAAATGAATAAATTAAAAAGCCAAGGAGGCACGCCGGGTACCCTGTGTGCACAATGATGATGTAGTAATCTATGCGACGACTGTTTATGATCTCAAATGTGACGGCACATTGTGATATCTCTGTGCCATCTAATTAATATAGGCGGAAAATATTACGTATTGCGAGATGTATTTAACTTCACGCTGGTGAGGTCTATGTGAATATAATATGTAATGTTACATAAAGGTTATTAATTGGATATCAATAATTATTCATATAATATATATAATAGTCTGTATTCTGTAATATCATATTATTTCTGGGGGAGGGGGCACAGACTTCAATACATTTTAATATTTTCATGTTATAAACTACCGGTTTAAGCAATAATGCATTGTAAAGTTATTCTCCAGTGAGGAAATGCTCCTCCCTTGATTCCCAACGGACATCCACAGATATGGGCTTTAAATGGTAAATTTTTGAATCACCACTGCGAGTTCAATAACAGTCAGATCGGACTCGGACTGATATTAAAGTGTGTTATACACTGGTATATAAGATACTAAAATCATTTTTTTGGATATTCTCTAAAGGGGTGCATGCCCCCCCCCAATTTATACCTTTGGATAGGGGCTTTAAGCAAAATAGGGGGTAGCCAATATCGCGATGCGCTAGATCCACTTTTCCTTGAGTTATGAGCAATTCAAAATTCGGATTTGGATTACCCAAAAAAGTTATTTTTAGTATGTTATATGCCTTAGTGTACGAGAGATTTTTCCACCGATCCAAGCCCGTTCTGGCTGTTATTGAATGCACTGCAATGATTCAACAATTTCCCTTTTCCTTCCTTCACCGTGCCTGTAATCGTATATCTATTATTATTATTATAATATTATTACTTAAATAGTCGATTTATACTCAAATTTGTATCTTGGTTAGTAGGTAGGTAGGTTAAGGCGTTAGATAGAAATGTAAAATGTTCATGTGTCATGCGTTCAAATCCGGCAACATACAACCAAGTTTTTGCAACAGTGAATATTTATTTCTTAGTTTTAATTAACGTTTCAAAGTAGTTACGAATGTGATGTCACATGCGCTTCTTAAATCCAGTTCGAAAAACCGGGCATTAAGCGTCTAGGATGTATCGCAGAGAAGTCACATAGAACTAATGATAAACTTCACACGTCACTGTGCAACTACTATGTAATGTCTATGTGACTAGATTTTGCACATAGGGTCTATAAACGAATGGGTTACTAAGGCAAAACTCCTTCTATTTACTGATGATATATAAAATTATTTTTGAAAATTGACTCTCTTAATACCTAGCTGCCATACCCTAAGTCTGAGTTGGACATTTTATTTTCGTGGGCTGATCATCTTGGCCTGACACCTAATTTAGATAAATGTAATATCATGACCTTTTTCAGAAGTCGTACGGTTAGCGGTATGTGTGTGTGCGGGGTCAAACCTGTACTATTTATTGTGTTTAAAATCAAATAACTACAGACCCCGGCCTCACATAGCATCATGATCGTTTCAAAAAAGTAAGGGGTGCACTAAATTCAGTTAGGCCGACGGGCCATATTCGTTAGGTTGGTACCTAATCAAAATTGTATTGTAATACCGCCGCAGGTAACTTATTTTTATATTCAATATTCATTGTTTATATTTAATTATTATACATTAATATTATATCCTTGTAAAATACATTGTCATATTTTTTTGCATGTTTTATGTAAATCAAGTGTGTTTTCACAACAGAAAACATAGTTGTCTATCTTGCAGTTGTGAAGGCACCCTTAACCAAATTATTAAGAACCGAACGCGACACATTTCGGTGACCTCGAAATGATGCTATATTTATTTTTATTTTTGTCGATTATTATTAGATCATACTGCATTATTAATGTAACATTAAATACATTTTTTGAATACGTTCTCTCTTGTTGTCAATTTTATAATTGATTTGTTGACTGTGGCAGTACTAGCTATTTTAGCACATTAGTTGTATTAGGATGACAATTTTGCTATTGTAGTTAAGTTTTATATATGCGTTAAATAAGCACACTATTTGAGTATATTTTCACAATTTTAAATTAATTATTACATTATTATGGAGTATTAGGTTACTAATAATTTTTTAATAATGTCAATTTAAAAAGAGAATTTTTTTAATTTATTGTCTTTCGATTATAAATTTGCATATAATATATTGTCATGGCGCTATTATCAGAGATGCATAAACTCATTAAATAGCGCTCTTCTATCAAGTCATCGGTCGAAGCCATCAAGAAATTCATGGATGCATTCAATTCTTCAATCCATTCCATTTTCCAAGTGTCAACCTACCTACCTCACAAAGCTAAATGACCTCATTAATACATTATATTCAGTTCAAGAGTTTATTATAGCACTTGATGAATGTGAGCAAGAATAGGCTGATGAACCAGAGAGGTTGTAGTTAGAAGATACTTATTATACATTGAAAGTTGATATGAAAGACTTTGTTGCTAAAAAAGCTAATAATGAGGCTACAACATCAGCAACCTCATCACATCTCTCAGTGGACGATTTAATTAGACTTTCAACAATACAACCTTCACAATTTGATAGAAAGTTGGATGATTGGTTTTCATTCATATATACATTTGATGCTTTATTTCATAATAATAGTGCACTAAATGACGTCGTTTACATTACTTCAAGAGCAATGTTATAGAGTCTGCAACGGACATCATTAAGAATTTTTCTATTATGGCCTATGGCCGACAACTATTCCGTAGTTTACAATGAGTTAATAAGACAATATGAAAACACGGCGCTTATGAGTAGTGTGTTAAAGTCATATTCGATCGCTACTTCAAATTCTTAATGCCATTTATGTATCGGTCAGTGAACTTCGTAAATTGCATCAACATGTGGCATCACATGTACATGCTCTTAAGACTTTGGGTAGACCGGTTCAGCACTGGCAAGACTAGTTAGTGACTCTAATCTGTGGTCAGTTAGATAACACTATAGCAGGATAGTATCATTTACTTCAAGACAACAAAGAAATGCCTACTTATGAAAAAACTGAATTCTTTTTATCAAAACGGGCGTCAGCATATGAACCGGGTGTCATTTCAAATAAACCTGTTGATGAAAGGAACAACCACAGTAGAAATAATGTTAATAATAAATCATTGTTCATTCGATCGTCCAATAATACATACAAGTACCCATTGCGTTCTGATGGTCATAAAATTTACATACTTGAACAATTTAATCAAATGTCTTTAAAAGATAAACAAGATGCTGTATCTAAATTTTCACTTTGTTTTATTTGCATGAACTTTGGCCATCAAGTAAAGTCCTGCAGATATTCTGGTAACCCGACATGTGTTAAGAAACACAACTTAAAATCACATCAAGAGTCGCAGTCACAACAAGTCACAGAGTAAATAACCGAGATCGTACTACATTGTATACTGTAAACACAAGTGTTTCAAAAAATGATGATAATTTAACTTTTTTTCTGTCTACATCAATCATTCATGTATGCGATAATTACGGTCATGTTCAAGCATGTAGAGCTGTTCTGGGTTCACGCTCGCAACTGAATTTTATTTCCACAAATTGTATCAGTAAACTTGGTGTTTCTCAATGCCCTAGTTCTTTGAAGTTCAACTATGTCAGTTCCGTGTCATCTATTTTTATTCAAATGGTTCAAGCTGCTGTCTCATCATGCTTTAATGGTCCAGAGTTCAAAGTAATCTTGTATTAATTTCTAGTAATTTTTCGGTCTATACTATTTCAACCAATTAATTTTTCAGTCAGCATTTCAGAACACATTGAACAACTCACCGATCCTCTATTTCATAATATACCGTTGATATTTACTAGGAGCTGAAGTATTTTATGATTTGCTCGGTCGTTACAAGTGCGTTGTTTCTAACATGACTAACATGACCAAACGAGTTTTGTTTGGATAGTCACCGGAAAATTACCAATTCCTCACCATAATATATTGTCAATGTTATCTGTCGCCAATGAAGATGTCATATCCAATTCAATGGTTCCAGATTGTGCATTGTCACTCTCGAACTCTACAAATCATAATGTTTGTCAGTCAAAAATTATTGAAGAGGAAATGGTAGAACAATACTTTCAATAAACAACCACATGGATAACGAAATTGTATTTATTTATTTATTTTTTTTTTTTTGTAATGTTTTTGTTGTTATTTGTGTATATTACTATTCTCATTATGTTCTTATATTTGCTTAGTTTTTTAGTCTTCGTATTTTCGATATTCGTCGACTGCAGCTTTGTCCGAAATCACTTTATTTTGTGATTTGACCGTTCGGTAATATCGTTCAAGGCAACAGTCTAAGTTCTGCTCAAATTTGTTTTCTTCAGTTCCAGGGTGTTCATAATTTGTACTCGGCAGTCATTTGTAAATAAACGTGTGTTCGTGCCGCAGTCGTATTCGTGTAGTGATGTGTTCGACCGTTACGGTTAGCGGTGCTATTGTATGTGTTCGTGCGGGGTCAAATCTGTACTGTTTATTGCATTTAAAATCAAATAACTATTACAGACCCCGGCCTCACATAGCATCATGATCGTTTTAAAAAAGTAAGGTGTGCACCAAATTCAGTTAGGCCGACGGGCCATATTCGTTAGGTTGGTACTTAAGCAAAATTGTATTGTAATACCGCCGCAGGCAACTTATTTTCTTATTCATTGTTCATATTTAATTATTGTACATTAATGTTATATGCTTGTAAAATACACATTGTCGTATTTTTTTAATGCAAATCAAGTGTGTTTTCTTTTAATAATGATAAACATGCTATATATTGCCTATCTTCCAGTCGTGAAGGCACCCTTAACCAAATTATCAGGAACCGAACGCGACACAATAAATAATAGTTATTGCTGTGAAGAATTCTCATACAGGTACAAAAACTTCCTTTTAGGGTTGCATTGGAGATAATAATAATGTATATAAATAAAAAAATAATATTAACATATTACACGCGATGATAGAAATGATTTAATTTATAAATGAAAAATACAATGTACAATATTATTGATAAAAAAATATTTCAGTCGATATTTAGCTTAAAACATTATAGCTAATTAATTAGTGTTAACTTAAAATCCTAAAAGTGACTTTGCGAGAAACCTAAACTTCCACAGTTTTAACTTGAAGAAATCCTCTGGGTCACCAATGGACGGGATATCATCTCTCTTTCTGATATCTGTTGGATCCGAATCAATCGGGGCTGATGAAACAAAAATCACTGCCAGCAACACGCAACACAAAATCTTTAAAAAAAAACAAAGTAAGTAATAATATAATTAGGTACATGTAATATCTAATTATTCTGTAGGTATACAGGCTGTCTCACAAGGATTTGACAAAAGCAATAACTTTTGTTCTGTTCAATAGTCTTAATTACAATTTTTTTTTAATAATAGTACTAGAACCCTGTGCTACAATATTCTTATATTTTATATATATGTTTTACAACTAAAAATGAAAAATTTCAATTTTATATAAATTTTTTTTTTATAATCTAATTTAGTCATTTTAATTAAAAAAATAAAAATTAGTGTTAGAAATGTTTATTAATATTAATAGTTGTCGATTTTCTACCGTTTTTTGAAGTTTACTAAAATTTCAATTATTAGATATATAAGTATTATAATATCTATTATATATAGATATATAATATATATTATTATTTCAAATTAAATTTAAATTGTAAATTATAAATAATAAATAACAATAGTATTATTTATTATATGTTATTTACGTCCGAAATCCTTTTTACTTATTAATGACTTTCGACCCGTTAACAATATTTACCTGAGATTAAGTATTTTGTTATCTGGGATGCAACTAGTATTTATCCTTATTATAAATTTGTCGGACTCAAAGTTATATAATTTCTGAAGACTCAACTTATCCAGAGACTAGGGTGGAACTTTCCAATATAAAAAGATATATGGGATGCAGATAGTATTTTCTCGTTGTTCCAACTATATTAAAAAATCTCGAAAATCGTTATTCACAATTTAAAACTATTCAATGTTTTTCTGTAAAATGTATTTTTTCAGTGTAAAAAAAATGTACTTATAAACTTGAAATTTTAATTGTATTTATTATTTACTATAATATGGATATATATATTTTTTGCAAATTAGGTAGGTGATATTAATAGTAGATAGGTATTTATTTATTATATTTGAATTTCGATTTGAAATATATAGGAACCTATAGCCGGTATATAATGAATTCACGAAAACTTAACTGGATGATTATGAAAACTCACGGTCTAAAAAATTCAAAACGATTTACTTTTATCTGCTAACTATATTACTGTAGTACACTGAACCAAATATATCTGTGATTTCAATAAAAACATAGAATAATTTAATAACATGGTCGTTAATATACGTCCAATAAAATATTTATTGATTTAGAAATAAAATATTTGTTAATTTAACAGTAAAATAACAAAACATATTATTGATTTAAAAATATCTAAATATCTATATATGTATATAACATATTTTATTATAATAATGAAATGTGCATTAATTTTACAAACGAATTTTAATAAATTTTGTGAAATTTACAAAATGAATTTGTCATTGTAAACACATTTTTTATCAATTGAACAATATATACATTAAAATGACAAAAATTGTACCTATTATTTCAACAAATATCCGTTTGTTAAAATTTGATTATTGCACATTGTTAATTCCGCCCAATGACATTTGGTTCAGTGTATGCCTTTCAATACCACCTTTGGACGAATACAGTCAGTTCACGAATATAGGTGCTCGATAAAAACATTCAAAATACTCATCAAAGTGGATAATTGAATAGTGTTCTAAGTACACGAATAGTATTTAAATATGTTTATACGTCGTGTATTTGGAAAGGAATTATTTTATTAATTTACTCAAACTACGCGAGTCCGAGAGTATAATATAGTATAATGTACAGAGTACAGTTGCCTAACGACAGAGAGAGAGATAGAGAGAGAGAGAGATATATATTATAGTAATAAATTATTATTTCAACATACCGCATGTTCCTACTCGCCGATTTGTTTCGATTGTTTTATAACTATACTTGCACAGTATAATCCATACGCACGTACGATTGTACACGTTTGTACAAAACGACGTTATAAGCAATTCAATACATAAATATATACGTTTTATTTTAAATCCAAAAACATTATTACCGTAATAACACGTATGCGCACAGACGACAATATTTAAACGTCTATTGCATTATATTAAACAACATATATAGGTATACAGGTCGAATAAACGATTAAAACAATTTTTCTCTCGCTTAACTATAACGACATACCTATTATTATTATTATTATTATTATATATACCTATACGTCCTGCAATCGTATACCTACGTAAAATATGACGTGGGTTGGACAATTTTCAAAATCAAGTTTCCGTTCATTTACAATCTGATCACGGCCATAAAGTTGATCAACGCATATTCACAATTCCACCAGTTTTACTTTCTTCGATGAGTACGATTTATTGTAGGTAAGTGCGTATACGTAGGTATATATTAATAATATAAATTCTTAATATTTTTTTTTGGATCATTTTCTCAACGACCTATGAGATAGTGTACAAAAAGTTGATGACAATGACACGATATGAAACGCATTCGTTTATTATACAGTAGGTATGCCTATACATTTACACGCGTACGAAAGCAAACACGGTACGTATATAAATCGTAATAATATTTCAAAACGCTACTTTCGGCCGCCCATCACAACCCTTATTTTAACGATTTTCTAACATAATAACACAACATAACTAACGTTATATAATATAACGTTTATAAGATGACCTATATTATGCTAAATACAATACAATATTGTGATTGATATATAGGTGTTACCAGGGTTGGGCAAGATACTAAAAAAAAAGTATCTTGATACATGATACATGATACATTCATTTTGGGTATCTTGATACAAGATACATGATACATTTCATTTATAGAAAAGATACAAGATACAAGATACGTATCAAAGATACATAAAAGATACAAGATACTTTTAAAAATATTATTATTATTTTATAATAAAAAATTTTGTCAACTATTACAATTCTATATTTTTCATAATAATAATAATATATAAATAAAA
>JAIPRL010002290.1:0-62562 GCA_025469235.1 Pemphigus obesinymphae | reverse complement strand
TCGAACATTTGTTTGTTTTTTTTTTTTTTTTTTTTTTTTTTTTTTTTTTGATAAAAAACTCAATTACGATTTCGCGAGAACGTTTAGTTCGACAAATCCAATATATATATATATATATATTATAGGCCCCGACTTCCGCGCAAAAGCTGGCAGTGCTTTTACACCGGCCGGAACGAACTCGTTTGAAACACAACGGGACTAATTAAAATTCTGGTCAATACGAATGGTGGCGGCTGCTGCTGAGCTTGACGTCTCGGCAGAGGCGCTTGCACGTCTCGTCCGACCCTTTCAACGTAAAAAAAATATTGCATCGTCTGATGGGAGGTGGGGGGGAGGGGGTGGGGGTGGAGGAAGCGGAGATCTCTTCTTAATGAATGAGACGCGCCCGAGTCATTTCTCGCATACAATTATAAATAGAATTTTAATTGAGTTTACTCGTTTAAATATGAATTCGTGTTGCGCGCAAACGTACGGTTTTCGCGTAGAACGAACGCGTTTCGTCGACAAATACATATAAATATGCTAATCGTACCACACTATAACCGAAAGCGGATCATACGAATTTCGGACCGTATTCGTATTCGCTTGAGGTTTTTAAATATAAAATCACTTTTTAATTATAACCTTATATATTATTATAAAATGCTAACTTTTTTTACCCGTTTTTTTTTTTCACGAGAAAAACCTCTTATAGAAATGTAATTCCCCGGCCCGTGTGCGCCACCGCTAGACGCGTGTTCCTTTGCCGTTACCGTTTTCAAACACTTTTCCGGTCGTTTGGAAATTTTTACGCCTTTCGTTCCTCTGCGTTTTCGCCCTTTCTCCGATCTCATTTTTGGATTACTTATTTCGTCAACCTATTCGTCGGAAACGCTTTACGAGTGAACGACTATCTTCTAGAAAGCGAACGCCGGTGTCCGCCGTAAGCGGAATATTTTTTAAATTAATTAATTATATTTTCAATAAAATACATAAACCGATATATACGAATTGCAAAAGTAATTCTACTAATGAAGTGTTGTACTCAAAAAAAGTTAAACTTACAAGGTGTCACACTCAATCGAAGTTTCAAATTAAAAGTTTTACACTCAAAAGGTGTTGAACTTCTCACATAAAAGGAGTTGCACATGGCAGGTGTTACACTTAAGCTAGTATATATATTAAGGACTTGCACGGGCCGGGCCGGGCCTGGTTTTTAAATTTTTTGGGTTTCTTACAAAAATGTACCTTTTGCGATAATAATTATAAAGGTTATTTATAGATAATTTAATTTAATTTTTTTATATTATACAGTCCATGCCCCCCACGGCCCATATCTTGTAATTATTTATATTATTATTGTTATTCGGACTATTCGTAAAAATTGTATGCTCACCCGTAGCTCCCGCGTGAGTATAATCGTCGTGTTAATTGAAATCATAGGTACGAAATAATTTATTGCCGGGTAGGGCCTAGAAAAATATTTTATTACCGGGACGGGCCGAGCCGGATCACTAAACAAAACTGTCCGGGCCGGGTCGGGCTAGAAAATCCCAGCCCGTGCACACCTCTAATAAATAAATATATATATATATATATATTATGCTATTCATGTAACAATCGAAAACCGTGTAAAAATAAACCTCTAATAACATCTTTAAAATTTGATTTGATTTTGTGCGGCCACCACCGCAACACGTGACTTTGAATGTTTGACCTATTTTGCCTAAAATTCCATAGGATCAAAGACAAATATATCTACATTAAAAATAATTATATAGTCTGGATATAATTTATGCATATACTACAGAAACTTGGTGTTTTATCGGAATCAGTAGAATACATATACGTGAATTAGGTATCTAATCTAGCTCACCGCCATTAATTATTATTATAATAGAATTTAACCCAACCAAATTATATGTGCATATTATCATAAATGATTATTTGTACGAAAATTGTAATAGACATCCAAACGATAATTTCCAAAACTTCTAAACAAATAAAATTCATGTGGGTTCAATTTCACAAAGGATTAAAGGATAATCAACTAGCCGCAGTAAAGCTGTAGCCTACGTAAATCACAGTATCTACCGCGCAATCGACTGAACAGTTATTCTTGAAATTACCACAAACGGAGGACACGAAAGAAGTCAAATCAAGACTACAAAAATACATATAAATCATTTAAAAATGTAATTTATAGAATCCAAAACATTCAACCGAAAATTAAACAGTATAATATCACTGTGGCATTACTAGTAAATAATATATTGACTAAAAATGTACAGCAATAAAATGTTTATAAATATATTTTATGTTTCATACCGTACTAAACTACTAACGTTTGTTTTATAAACTAACACTTATATGCTAAAAATTGGTATTACGAAACTATTTATGGAAATGAAAATATACGGAATTGTATGTCAATAAAGACGTATCGAAGCGTCATTGGATCACTGCTTAGAATAAAATTCTAAGCAAAATATTTAAATTTTATGTTCCGAGCGAAGCGAGGAATGTATATTGGTTCTGCAATGAAAATTCGTTCTAACTGGTATTTTGTACGGTCATTTGTTTGATTTTCTAAGGAGTTTTCAAAAGCCTAATGTATACCGTTAACGATCTTAACGGAGATTTTTATAAATTAGAAAATAACACATACACTTGTCATGGGCGGAAAAAGTTGAGTAGAGAGATTTCTGATGGAAAATTCATTCTAGTTAGTATTTTGAAGAAGCAATTTTATTGATTTGCTCAATTATTCGTCTTTAGCGTATAAGAGACAATTATCAAAATAGACATATAAATATAAATCATTATAAATTGGAAAATTATAATTCCAGAAACAGAGGCGATATTCCACCCCATATTGACCGACTTTCTTTTAAGTTTACATTATTGTATAGTATGCCATTCCGGGTATTAGTTGAAATCCGTTTAATCATGCAATAAGCACTCAAGTATAGTGTGCAACGAATTCTTATAATTATAATTTAATTTTTAATCATAAATTAGTTTATTAAAATATATTTTCAAACATTTTTTGTCAAGTTTAATTTATTAGTTAAACAACAATTCTTACTTTGACGTTATTGGTACTTAGTCTGGTACTTATGTAATGCTTTTCTTTTTTCCTTCATTATTTGATCTGGTCTATTGGGCTTTCTGAAAAAAAAATAATAAAAATTCTCACTGCCGACTTTGCAGGCATCAAAGAAGCTTTCGATTCAGTACACATTCCTAATCATATTTAACACTTGGTTATTTTACCCTATTCTTTTTGATATTTCGTTTCTGCACCCTTCTGTTAAAGTTCGTCCACATTCACCTCACTTTCAGGTTGATAAAATAAGGGTTAAAGTGCAGACAGCATCGACTATTATTTACATAATGACTTATTTATCGTTTATAGTCCTTTGCCATTTCTATTTTCATTTTAGCTTTGGTTAAAGTTTGAAAAAAAATAAACTATGATTTTTCATTGACGAAGTTATACAATCTTATAATTGTGTACATCAATGAAAAACCATACCTACTATTTAATTGGAATTTTCCTCTGCTTAACATTCTATCCAACATCCGTTTCCTATTTCCAACACCACACGAATAAGTAATATTCAAATAATTATTTCGCGTTAATCGAATATGTCCGGCAATGTGTTGCGGGTGACTGGGGGGGGGGGTGGGAGGGGAATGGGTTTCGGATTGACCTCGGAAAACCATCGAGTGTTTTGAGAAAAGCCGATGTTTAAGACATTATACGTACGACGTTACCTATTTGCCTGCCCGAAGTCCAATAATAATTCGTTCGTTCCGTTCGTCTGCAGGTTTTTGCGGAGGGACCCGGTAAGAATACGCACGCCGTTTAAACGTCCTTGACTTTTTGTGCATGTAAATTTACCGCTAAAAAATATAAACGATACGGTTTTTTCTATAGTGGTTTTCTCGTGTTGTTATAATTTCCCCCGACCCCCTAGCTCCCGGCACGAGAGTAATTATGATTTTTGGAAACGGGCAACAACAATGGCGTAATAAATAGTGGTGCGTTCGACTTGGAGGCACGCGGGAGAGTTTATTTTTAATTTCGGTTTCCAAAGCGCCCGCAATATTAGCCGTGTGCAGGGAAATAATAATAATAATAATAATAATAATAATAATAATATAATATACGTCCGACGAAGGACACATCCGTTTCGTCGGCCAACCGTTTCCGGGGCGGCGTTATAATTTTAACCCGTCGCGCAACTGATCGGATCGACGAAAACCGTGCCACGTCGGCCCGTCGTGTACACGTAATTATCGCGCCGGGCCGCGCATTAGTCACGGGGCGCGTAAAAATGCGGCCGAAACTCATTTTTCATACTAATTAATTATTCCATGTATATATTGTTGCACGCCCGTATTCACATGAGTTTATTTATAAAAACAGAAACAAAATGTAAAAATATTTATCCGGAGGTCAATGTTACGCCACACCGAATACGAATATTTGCTGTACTCGTGCGGCCGTACTATATAAGTATATCGACTTGCGATCTTATCCGAACGAAAAGTCGAGCAAAATAAATTATAAACATAACATAACGACATTTGGGCGGCATTGGTGCCGGGTAAACACGGGGAAGCCGGCTAGAACGCGCAAAAGGTGGTTTGAGCGGGTCAACCTCACCTCACCCCCCACCCCCTCCCCGCGCTCGGGTATTGCGACGAAAATCGGGATAAACCAAAAAAATATGTCGCCCACCCTAACCTGCGCCTGACCCATAAGGGTTTGAACACATTGTGGGAATTTCATACGTCATTTAAAGCTCTCCTGCGAGACAGACTATTGAAATGTAATCTAATGGTATTACATGCCCGAAACCTGTAAAAAAAAATCGTGGGTGCGCGTGGACAAAAGGAGTTAAATCAACATTTTGATTAAAACGAGTTATTTACACTAAAAAAAAAAAAAAAAATCCGAAAAAAATCTCTATTTCGTGCGGGACACGTTACGTCAATTTACCCAATATTCGACATATTATTCCAATGTACGTTTTGGGATAAGTAAGGATTTTTCCGTTTTTCGTCCGTTTTATGTTGTGCCACATATAATGACTATAGGAAATATGTTAAAACGCTTGATCTTGCGTTTTCAGTTGAAGTTTATTTTAGTTCCACTGAAAAGTTCTGAAACATTGACTAATTGATGCCTTTTTTACGTGCACCCACGAAATAATACAAATAAGAAGAAATGCACGTTGTTTAGGAAATCTGAAAAACTGAATAAACAAACGCATACATTTATTTGAAAAAATACAGGAGAATTTTGGTAGTGATAGAAACTTAAAATAATTTATTCGAAACTGTACAGTGTAAATGGTCAAAGTCTCCCTTCAGATGCGTATGATATTATTAAAATACGACAAATGATGTTTAAAAGATTTAGGATTTGTTTATAAATTCTAATCTGTAATCTTTATCCACCATCAATTATAAAAATACATTATTGTTATTTTATAAGTAAATTCAGTTAATATATGTAACCCAAAGATCTACTGGTAGATTGATGTTAAAATTAAAGTTTTTAAAACTTAATCATTATTTAAACGAAATATTTAGTACGAATAACCATAACTGTGTAAACCCTTAAACTGCATTATTCATATATTTTATTCATTACTCTACAGATGTTTACGAAAACGTATCATTAGTTCATTCAGTTTTTTTTTTTCGCAAGATAGAAATCGTAAAATTTCAACAATAATTTTAAACATTTGCATACAAAACCTTTTCCTTATTTTCGTATGCAAATCCAATTATTTCTATATGGGTAGGGGTATATATTTATCAATCCGACCGATCTAAATGCATGTTTAAAATAGCAATTATTATATTAACAAAACCTTTTAATACTAGTAGGAAAAAAACCGTTTAAAATATTACAGACGTACGAAAAATTACCTTTTCGGTGCACTAGAATTTGGTTCACGATGTAATAATATTTAAGTACTACTACATTATTAGCAACTAGATCGTAAAATTTAATTTTTGTTTAGAGATGAATACGTACACTAACGTACCTATACATTATGTAAATGCCATATGTTACGTAGAACGAAGTATATGCATTTAATGTACATATATATATATATATATTATTACTATGTCATCGTAATAAAACAGTATTATAGTATGTTTGAAGCGTTTCAAAAGAAACTGTAGTTTAAATTACGAAACGGGTAGTCGTACCGCAATATTACTAGAACCGATTTGATTGGAGTATAAACCTGCAGGCTTGATGTTTTCGAAATTATTCTATTTAAACCGTATTATACATTCGATTTAATTCTGACGTATTTGTATACGATCGTTACAAATCGTACTCGACCAATTTATTCCGGTATGTTTTTGAGTCGAGTAAAAGATGTATCGCGAAATGACAAGAATTGGATAGCCGGCTTGGTCTCTGCAGGTGTTCGCCCCCCTCGCGTTGCGTTGTATTGGTTATGAAGCCAGTAGTTTCTACACTACTTAGATTACAGTAAAGTAATTTTATTTTGGATAATTGAAAACCTGCAATACATTATATTATAGAGAACCTACTGTCTATCTACTGGTAAAAAAAAAAAAATAAATAAATAAATAAATAAACGACTGAAAATGCTACGGAAGTCTTAGAACTTTTTTTATTCGAATCCTCGTATGTTTGTGACAGAGACGGCGCGCCGCGGCGGCTCCAAGTTACGGGTTCAGGGGGTGTCGTGACTACTATACCACAACTACTTACTATAAAAAAAAAAAAAAAATTTTCAAAATTTTCCCACACATATTCTTATAGAAGGTCGGTGAAGGAAGGGTTTGTGAAAACCTGCCACTATTTGTTGGAGGTTATAGTGCAGTGACGACTGAAAATAACGATAAAAATCGCGAATCGCGTCTCGGGCACGGGGCACGTACCATCATAATATTGTAATATTGATCGGCAATGAGTGATGGTCATTAGACGAGACTATGATATACGATTAAAGCAGATAGGGTGATTGTGCGTTGTGATTTTTTTTTTTGCGATCACTTTTTGAATCTTACATATTTTACATAATATGATATTATTATTATATATGAAAATATATTATACGCATTTTAACGGTCGAGTCCCTTTCTCCTTATATATATATATATATTCTTGGGACAATTTGACCGTGACGTCGTTTTTACGAGCACAATACTCTCCCACGCGTTTACGCGCAATGTTTCGACCTTTTTTTTTTTTTTTTTTTTTTTTTATCTCCCTCCCGTCATTCTCTCCCGATTTCTCGCTACATACAAGACATTATATATACTTTTCCACGCGCCGGCACTGGGGATTTTCACTCCCTACAAAGAAACGGAAATAATTTATAACACCACGTATCGTATAAAAGAAGAGTTGACAAGCTCGAAGAATGGTTTCTTAACGTGGTCGTCGTGGTCGCCACCGACACCGCCGCAGTCAACGGAGACGGAATGCCAAAGTGGGCCCGAGAGAGTTTTCGTTCTCCGTGAATACTGATGGCCTAATTAAAAGTGACGATGAAAGAAAAACTTTCGGTTTATTTTCACTATTATTTTCGCGAAATTTTGTAATAATATGATTAAATATCAGTACCTATTCAGTACGTAATAAAATACCAACCTATTCGTGGGAAATCGTGGTAAAAAAAAAAAAAACCGTTTATCGGTTTTGGTCGTTTACCGTTGATCGACCGAATACTGAATATTCGTATACAGTTCAAAAATAGTAGTTAGATTTTCTTGGATTTTTTACGCAGAATCCTATTCAAAGTCTAAAATAATGTACACCATGAATCCTAACTGCAGAATATACGTATGTATCTCGAATCTCAAAATGTGCTTCAAGTATATATTTATCAAAATTTGGATCAAAATTATTATATCCCGGGGATTTGGTAAATGGCTATCGTAGTGTTAAGAAAGGACTACATAATACCATTTTTTTTTATCCCCAGTCGACTTGATTCACTGTAGGCCAACAGTATATATTATATACATTTTTTTTTTTTTTTTTTTGGTGAGAGGGGTAGGGGGAGTTAGATCAATCATGCTCTTTTGAGGATTTCACCAAATTTTGCTGTCCGAGACGAGAATATATCTCGTCGATTTGCCGATGTCGTCTTTTGATATATTGTTTTTGTTTTCGACGATGACTCGTATATTACATTATTTAAAGTCAACTATATATATATATATATATACGCGGAAAAGCTGGACGATCAGTGGGAGCGCGAAGGACGATGAAAAATACGGTTTCGGATCGTATATCAATGAACTACAACGTGAACATTTTGTAATTCGAATTCGTTATCATAGAGAGAAATTAATCATCGATAATAATGTGGGATTTTTGTGACGGCTTTATAGTTTTATTTTTTTACATTCCGGCGTGTTATACGTGTTATGCGTGTTTTACAACCTACCCCGAAGTATTGCGAAGGTGGTTTCGGGATAGATACATGTATACGCAGTGCTCAGCATAGATGGACCATTAAGGGAGAGAGGTATTGTCTTTCACGGATATAGATAAAAAAAAAAAAAATAAAAATAAAAATAAAAAATTGTGCATCGTACAAAACCTGTTTGAATTCGGCCGGAGCACACGCGCGCGCGTTATCCTCGGGCTATAACGACCATTATCAGTGCGAGTAATCGCCATTCGAATGAAATATGTTATTTTGTTTTATTTAAAAGGATACAATAAAAAATAAATAAAAAAAATTACTTTTCGAGATTAAGTTAACTATACAAGTGTTTATCGGTTTTTTATATTATATATACGAACCTAAGCAGAACTCGTGTGTAAACATACACACACACATGACACACACACACACACAATTGGTGAGGATATAATTCATGTAATATTATCCCGAAGAAATATTTAATTATACTATCGTACGTACAACGTTGTTATTACCCTATTTAAACCCTAAATCATTATAAAATTGTATGTATATATATATATATGTATATATATTATAATCATTTTTCTATACGCATTTCAATATAACGCGCGCATTATTCATAAAACCATAAAACGAAATCACAAACATTTTACAGCTATGCGCATTGATTGTTCCCGATAAGTTTTATACCGATTAAACAAATAACGGACGTACGGGTGGGTGGGTATACGTATAATTTTAATCCGGTCCACATGTTTAAACGGATAATTAAAAACAATAATTAACGTTCTTATGCAGGGTCGGACGATATATAGTTTTAATGACTTAGGTCAGTAAACACAAGCATAATACCTATCCAGTTGATTAAAAGTTACGATGTATGTAATATTATATTAATAATGGACACAGAATGGATCCGATAAATCAGTGTTATGATCATATGTGAACCACTATAGGATAATTCTGCATAATGTGTATGATTGGATGAGATTCATATTTCATATTATATAATTATATCAGTGCGTTTATTTCAGACGTGGTGTGCGACCAGGAGAGGAGTGGATAGGTACTATTAGAAAACGCTAAAATTTTTACCGGTTTGTTGACGTTTCACATAAAATACTAACCGGCAGATTTGGGTATGCTTGTTGTAGAATGTCAAATATAAAAAATGTTTTATCGCACTGAGCTATGTCCGGAATCGTTTCGTCGAAAGAAACGATTTATCATATTGCATCCAAATTTAACACTATTCCGTCAAGTGTATCTTATGCGACCAGCGAAGTGGGTCAAAATCGGCGCGAATATTACATACGCTAATTATAAAAATATATTTTAAGAGTTTTCGAGCTCTTAGCCACCCACATACACATTTACTGTATAGGTAGCCAAGTCATTCGTATTTCGACGCAAATATTATTCATGAAAATTAACGATCGTCGGCGATGTGTAGGTATGCCGAAAACGCAGATATTCTCTCTGGTAATTATTTATTTTTAAAATAATTACACATTTGGTTCGCACGAGTTATTTTTAAAGGTTTCACGTATATGAATTCGATAATAATCGAAAACGAAACGGTTAATTATTGGTGAAATCCTACGTATAGCTGCTGTGTACCTATACGGCAGGAACCAGTATACGTATAGTAGTAGTTCGTATTGAATAACGAAAACTCGTTTAAGGGCCGTTATTGAGTTGGCTAATAATTATTTTAAGTGTTTAAGTGGATTACGTAGTATTTTTAACGGTTAAAACGATTTATTTTGTCCGGCGATCTGATAATGAGCGACGACGTATGTACATTTCGAGTCCAAAAATGATTCGTTACGGATTCGATCGCATATACACGTCAATCTCTATAATGTATATATATATATATATATATATATAAACACATATTGTACACAAAGGATAGATATAGGGGGAAAAGACAACGGGGAAAATTGTCTCTGCCCCATTCACAAAGAATTAGGTAAAACGACATTTTTTTTAAAAAAAAAGCAGTAGACTTATTTTTTGTTTAGTAATAAATTCCCTCCCTTCAGGACTCCATATTTCTTGTAGGCTGTGTATAGCCGAGACCCTGGGAAAAAAAATCTATTTTAGAGCTGATTAAACATATTTTGAACTATCCTCAGTACTCATTATAGGTATGGGTTTGGGTATGGGTATATTATATCGATGTTTAAATAAAAAAAAACTGTAAAATATACAGAAATAGGTATTATATATTATTGTAGAATTAAATTCGGTAAACCAAAACTTGAGAAAACCTCTGGTGCACGAATTCTTTGTCTAGTGTATGAAAAAAATCCGAATTCCGACACTGTTATGTGCTATAAAATAAAAATCGAATCAAAATATTATGATCAAGCAATACATTATTGGGTATATATTGAAATTCAGTTTATGCGTGGTATCGCGTGGGCATAATGTCCCAAGAAAGGTTTTTGAAGTAATAAAATGTTCTATAAATGTGTATTTTCTGGTTATATAAAATAAAACTATTCAATAGAATCACCTATTTACAATTTTAAAGGAAATAAAATAAACTTAAATGTAAATTCGTTGCAAACCTCTAGGTCCTAAAATGTCTTATACGCGGTGGTTGAATGTGAATTTAAATTTATTTAAAAATTTTATAAAGAGATTTGTGTCTAATTAAGATCGCTATGTATTGGTAATATGTTTATTTGATAAATGCTAATTTTGATTTTGCACAATCCAGAATTCTTCGTATAAACGACAATATGACGCATATATATAAATATATATATTGTGGTATTTGAAATTTATTGTTCAGATGAGAGTTTTCTAGATTAAATATTTTTAATACAACATGAAACATTTTAATTTTCTACTATTTCTTTGTTAATGGATCTACACATATTTTATTTGTATATTAAAATGTGTACTTTATAAATGCTAATTAAATGGTTAAAAATTAAGTCATGTTTATCAGCCAAACCAACTGTAGGGCTTTTGATCAAAGGATAATTGTATGCTGTTTACAAAATATTAAATATCAATTTACTTTTGTCCAATCTATCTCATATTATACCAGGTACTTATACCGTTTACTAAATATTGGTTTATTTGGTTGATTTTAACTGTAATCTAAGTTGTTATTTACAATATATCGTTCAATGATTGGTGATTAAAACTATACATCTACACTAGGTATTTATAATTGGAGTTTGGGGGCTAGGTTGAAAATTATTTACATCTTCGATATTTTAGAATTATCCTTGACCCTTTTATCGATTTTTTTACGATGTGGTACGACTAGTTGTAAGGGTCAATTTCGATTTAAACTATTTATAGATACTATAGGTTTCAGTAGGTTCTTATTCAATTGAATAGTTCTAAAACATGTCCAGATGTCAATTGACAAGACCAAAGCGGTCGGCTATAAACTCTACCATTTAATAAACAGTATCACTCGACACTAAACTATTAATTTTTAAAACTTACACGGAGCCTATATACCGACCTACACCGGGCCTGCGCGTGGATATCGAACTTTGGTCCGTAAGCAATCTTACTACGAGGAAATTGCACTTAAACGTGCCATTTACTTCAGACCTTATCGTCTCCTCATCGGACAAGGTAAAACTGTCAATATCTACAACGAAACTATATGTCCACACTGGGAACATTTCTAAACCGACCGGATATATTTCTATACCTTCAAACTGCCAATTTCACCCTTCAGAACTCCTTGTGCGTCGTCCGGAAAAAGCAGCAAAGGCTGCGGTGACCGCGAGTACTCCGTTCCGAGCAAAGTCAACTACGGCAATGCGAGGTGCATTAAGTTGGCCCCCACACTCTGAAATTCATCAAATTTTTTTTTACCATCAATTTGCGCACACTTAGCGCAGGCTTGGTGAAGCTAGCACAGCTATTTCAAATCGGGAGGCCAACTTAACGCTAGACCCCCCCCCCATGTTAATCGAATTTTTTTTTGAACGGAGTTCCATCAAGGACACCTAGTAGCGTCCAAATTTGTATTTGCTCTACTAGCCAAACCAAGACTGCGCTAGGTGTGCGCAAATTGATGGTAAAAAAAAAAAATTTGATGAATTTGAGAGTGGAAGGGGGGGGGGCAACTTAATGCATCCGGCAATGCGTGCGGTTGACGACTGTATATAATACGGATATTATTGTTTTTGGTGAGATTCTCCGTTTCTCGAACACGTACGATCACACGGCGACACGGCGCGCACATTATTATTTTCGGGTCACTCGTTTACAGCGCAGACCGTCGGCGACCCCGGATGCCTGTCGACGGGGTACAGCCGGTCGTGGCGTACGCCGTCGTCAACTGTACGAGACGACGATGGTAATCACAAAATCATCGGTTTGTTCCGGCGGCCCGGCCGTGTTTTTCTCGGGACGTAAATGAGCCGCGGCCCGCGGGTCCGATGAAATATTATTAAATTTCGTTACCGTTTACCAGTTACCGTGTATATAAATATACGCAGTACGTACACAAATAAAACATGTATTAATACACACACACACACACACAAAGACGTGCGTTTTTAAAAGAAACGATTTTTTTATTTTTTCTAAAGTCATGTTTCCGGAACATTACTTGCCGGGCACGAACCCGACGAGGAACGCGCACCCGACGCACGTCTATACGTATGATAATAATAATGATAATGATAAAATGTGTACACGCGGTGGAGCTATAGGGACTGCTCCGGCGACGTTTAAATAGCAGTGGCGACGGTTTAGCGTAATGAAATTACATCTGTGGCCGCGGAAGAACATGGGAAAAGAACGAAATCGTATAATGTAAAATAAAATAATGTACGCATATTACACACACACACACACACACACACACACACACACACACACACACACACGACGACCTACGGGTGGGTGCCGGAGGACGAGCGGAGTGAAAGAACATCGAGAGGAAACAAAAAAAAATGTTCGTTAGGTATTTATTATTATAATAATAATATTATTACTATCTCCGTGTGTACAACGCGTGTGTGTGTGTGTGTGTATGAAAATATATTATATTATCATGCGAAAGCACGACGACGCCAAACGGTTGTAAATCACGAGAATTCGGACGTGACGATAAAAATCTGCACCGGTTCACGTCGGAAAATTATAACGTTCGCCGGGATTGTCTAATAAAGTTGTCGTCTCCAAATGAGTGTATTATTATATTATATCATACAGTCTAATATCAAATATGTACGACGTCGTGTACGCGTACGAAAAACGACCGATGTCATGTTATGCGCGCGTAATAATAATATAGACCAACGATGTCCATGTCCGCATACCGGTGACCGCGTACACGGTATAGACCGCGACCAGACGGCTTTTTACATTTAGGTACGTATTGTTATTACAGGCACTAGCAGCTTGGGAGCTAAACCTACCGGGTGAGACCGCTTGTGAGAGCGCCAATAGTCCCTTTGGCGTCTTACCGTATAAGTGTAACATTTTATGCGTGCAACACCTTAAGAGGACGTCGCGGTTGTACGCAGGGTTTTTAACTACTTCTACTTCTATATATATATATACCTTGACAACTTTAAAGATATCTTTAGGAAAACGAAAATCCAACAATTTGAAAATATTTTAATGTAAAGTAAGTATCAAAAATAGTCACGTGATCGCGATATTTGTTTAAAAAAAAAAAAACAGGTTTTTGCATTTTTCACTTTTATCTACTCCAGAATATCGTAGATAGACGAAATAATAAATAAATTACGGAGAACTAAATTATCTAGCGCCCTATGTAGACGATTTTTGATATGTGCATTTTTACACGTTTTACGAGTTGTTAAAAATCGATTTTATTTTTTTAACTATAAAATCTAAAAAAAATTAATATATCAAAAAGTATGTACTGTGTAATGTTATTAGCTATAATTTATTTTTTATTTCGTATTTCTAACATATGCTGGTAAGTTAATAAAAGTGAAAAATGGTAACGCAAGTTTTTCATTGAAGTTGCGACGTTCTCAAAATAGTGGAATGTATGTACTTTATCAGGATCTGTAACAATCGGTGGCCAATTTTTTTTGGCTGCTTATATTGTTAATTAATTAACTTTCAAAATATAATATAATATAGCGGAAAATGGCCTTAGCTTTCTAGAAGATTTATCCTTTGCTACTAAAGTTTTTCCGACGAATAGATTGACAATGTAGATGATTGAAAAATTAATCGAACTTACTGTACCTATTCAGATTTTTATAAGAATTTGAAGTTTGAGTGTAATGGATTTCATACAACGTTATGACTATATACCAATATAAATTAAATTAAAATTGGAAAAAATACTAAGGAAGTCCAACGATTTAGGTACGTATCTACTCAGCACACATGTGAAGTCGTTATCGAGTTTTTAAATAAACATTGTCGCCAGGTTGACATTTTTGATTATCCGATTAAACATTGTCATACATATGACAAAATTTCACCCGGGTGTATTGGTTTTCACACAGCGTCACGAACACACATCAATTCAATTTGATAATTGAAAAAACAAATTTAATTCAAATTGTGGAAATAACAATGGAAGTTCGACGATTTGAAATAAATTTACTACGAGTTATAACAATATTAAAGTATGGGTACATCGCACATACACTGTGAATCAGTTGGTCAGACTTACCGTTCTAGCGGGTTTTTATAAAATTATTGTCGCCAGATGGAAACCGTAAGAATGTCCGATAATACACGATACCTACACAATAAGTTCGTACCTACAAATCGAATACGACTATTACTCAACACATAATATAAATATTCAGTAGGTACATGCCATTATTCAAATAAACAAAAAAATAAACATTAAATGATAAAAACGATCACGATTATTTCTACCGGATAACGGGTATCACGTATATCGATAAACACCCGAATCAACGAATATATCGTCGGTAATTATTATTTGTTTTCGTGATTGGGAAGATCGGAGAAATCTCGAAAATGTAGATGATAACGGTACGCGATGCCGACCGATATAGAGTGTACTTTTTCTGGCAAAATTGCACGCGGACAGCAGAATAGTGGGAAAAAAAGGCAATAGAAAATATGCGTATACCATCGACAGAATGGTAAACGGTCCGGGGAATTAATAAGAAAAATAGTGCGTAAAATCATGAAAGAAATAGCGTTTACTACTCTGGCGTATAAGGCGTAAAGGATTGTTATTATTTTTGGGGGCGATCGCGTTCGATTCGCGGTCGTGTCATGGGGAAAAAACGAGTGAAACGTCGGGTGGCGAAAGTAAATAAGCGTTTACTTGTTCTCAAGTTTTTTTTTGGTATTTTATAATAACCCGCGCGTAAATAATATATTTTGAAACGTACAATATATATTTTAAACATATTGTAAACGTCTGCGGACAGCGTTCCTTAAAAGGAGTTATAGCGCTATAATAGTTGTTGCTCGTTTTTATAGCTTTTGTTGAAAAGCACAACAGCGATATATACATGTAAGTGTACAATAATAATAATAATAATAATAATAATATTCTCCGGGGACTTGTCGTTCGTGAACCGCACGCTCGTAAACACGGGGAAAAAATCGCGTGTTTCTACAATATCCGGTCGCCGTAATGACGATGTACGGTCCGAAATGACGATTTTTCGCACGATCACTCTTAAACGATGTCGTGTTTTTCTGTTTTAGGACATTCTACGTATGGGACGAGACCTCGTTTGAAAACGGCTATAGCAAATCTCGGATAACTGGCCCGAGGTTCGGGTGTCATTGTATATGATATTTTTTTTTCCAACATAATATGACTTCTAAACAGTGGCGTACGAATTCGAGATTTTTTTTTTTAGGCATATGAAGGCATATTATGTTATCTATTATTGCGTGGGCCAAATGGAAATGGACGCCAGTACGGCTAAACTTGTACAATAATAAAAAAAAAAAAAATCTATATAAATCATTTTCATCGTTCTCGTGTTATCGAGTAAAATCAAATTGACAATTTTGGACATATCATCAACTATCATCTCCACGGTATAAGACGTAAATGATTTTTAATGACGGTAGACTTTTTTAAAAAACTTCCGAAAAAATTAATCTGTACAAAATCACGGCATTATTTAATATAAAATATAATTAAACACCGGGATAGCTGAATTACGAAAATTATACAAAATATCTAACTATCCTTAGATGACTATACATATTATATATTATTAATTTCATGTATATACGTTATAATTTTCTACCTATAATCATATTAAATTTCGTCCATATTTTGACGTAAACTACGTAATATATCACCTGCACGGTACCGTGTATAACTAAAATCAAAGTTCTAGGAAGGCTAAAGTCCCAAACAAAATTTCTCATTATAAATAATTCTCGTAGCGTGAAGAAATTTTCAATCCGATAACAAGTAGGTTATGTATAACCCGTTAAAGTCCAGGAATGGCGAACCCATGGCATACAAAAGCGGTACGTTGTGAAAATTTCAGCAGCATACCAAAAATAAAAGTTTTAAAATTTTCACTTTTTCGAAACTATAGTTGCAGGATTTTGGCATTAGATCCATCCGAAATATGTTCACCACTCGTGTGTTAAATTGTGAAAAGTATTCTACTAAAATCGATGGCCATCATTTTGATTGTTTCTTGCTGTTAAAAATGTATTTCGAAAATTGAAATCTAAACGCAGGACTATTTTTGGTATTATTCGAAAAACTTAGATGGAATCAGTTGGCTTACCAAAGAACATTGTTTAAAATTAAAATAAAACCATATATCGATTAACACACACCACTTTTTTGACAGCAAAAAAAAAACAGTGAATACAATCTTTCGGAATGCAGAATATTCATATTTAGTATAAAGCTTTGGTGTCGATTTTTATGTAAAAGAGCGAAAGTGTACCTATATAAAAAAAAAAAAAAAAAAAATAAAACATTGAAAAACTGGAAAATAAGATAATATTTCCAACCGTTATGGTATTTAAATGGCGTAACTATCTATAGGTGTAATTAAAAGTTTGGCAGAAAAAAATTTTTGAATTTTTTTTTCAAAATCACTGCGGAAAACGTGGAATATGACGCACGACCGAAAATGTAATGTACCTATATAATATATACGTATTATTATATATATATATATTATGTTCTCGGCGAGAATATCGTCTATAACCACTACCTATTATATCGGCCGTGTAAACCTCGTAAAAACAATTACCGCCAGAAATAATTACATAATGCACGGAAAGTCAGTGTTGGTTCAGACCCTTTCAGGTCCTCCTGTATATTAACGTTTGGCACGATGTAAATCCGAATCGCGACCGCCGCGCGCGTAAGGCCGCGTGTCATCAGTATATAATTTTGCGGTGTCCGGCACATTGGATCCGGCAAGGACCTTCAAAATCGAACGGAAGTATAGGTACACGTCCGTCAACAGTAACAAACTGGCCGAAAAAAAAAACGATTTGAAAAACGAAATTTTATTATTATTCGTCGCCGTACGCACAGAAACATATCCTCGGGATATTACGAGATAATATAAATCGTAAGTATATAATAAATAATATTATATAAACGATTTATTGTCGACCGATATATAATATTGGCTCGGCCACGCAATAACGTCTATATATTATTAATATTATACATTTTACAGGTATATATAATATATATATATATTACTATATATTTTGTACGGTCTTGCGTTATATTAAATGTTTTTTTAAAAAAAAAATTTTATAGAAACTCGATTTTGTACGATAATACGAGTGTACGTATACTGTTTATAATAATAATAATAATAATAATAATAATAATAATAATAGTATGTAGTATATACGTATATTATGTATATTAATCAAATTTCTCGCGTCTGTTGATAAAAAAAAAAAAACAAAAAAAAAAAGCATTCGCGATTATTATTATTTTTTTCATTACCGCCTGTATACGCGCGATATTATTATAATAAATGTACGTACGTTGGACAAATCGTTATATTACCGTGTATAAACGAGTGATTAATAATAATAATCGCTATCCAAATACATTTAAATTTATTATACGATTATTTTATTATTGCTATTTACGCCGTTCACCAAATTATCACCGGTAAGAACGAAATAAATTTGAATCGATTAAATTTTATTTTGCAGTGGTTGTAACAAAAAAAAAAAAAAAAAAAAAAAAACATATTTACCTGTTTGTTCAATAATTGTTCCATCGTACGGCAACATGCAGTGTGCAAACGTATTTAAATTACGAATATATTATTTGATTTTTACGAGAATATTTTATTAAATCACTTACAATAATAATACCGTACATAGGACATGTAGGTATTAGACATTAGTATATGCTTTTAACGTGGCGTGAAAATCATAATATTTAAATCATTACATTACATTTTATTTGCATTTATGCAATACATATTTTACGTAAACGATCAAGAGGATGTTCGCATAATAAACGTATGAGATTATATTATGCAAAACGTCATCATTTCGATAAATAAATGTTGTGAAATTTTTCATTTTAAACCACCTTTAGACGTGTATCCTATACATGAATATAACTGCAGTAGAGGTTATTTACTGGAACGTACCTACAGTGTCTGCCGTGATAACTGAAAACACTCTATTTTCCTCGAGTTTGAATTGTATCACAAAAATGCACATTTTTTTATAATTGACTTTTTAAAATTTGTGCACGAGCAGTGAACTTTTAAACTTTTGTTCTTCAATGAAAAGCGTACATTTACGATACCACATATACATAATATATACATAAATCAGTGGTTCAAAACCCGAAATTGTAATTTTTACCGCGATCGAAATTTCAAATAAAATAAAAACCTCTACTTCTTTTGTAAATGTAAATATACGAGTATTTTGAGGAATGCATATCTGTTCTAAAATTATGTGTTTATTTGGTATATTTTGTATTATTATTTATTATTTTTTTTTTTTTTGTGCCCGTATATATTTTTTCGGATAGAAGGGCCCTAGTAGATTTTGGGTAAATATAGCTTTCTGATTTCTTTCTGGTTGGTATCTACTTTAAATAGGCTACTTTTATACTACTTTCAATTATAAACAAGAACCATATACCTACCAATTTATAAATATATATAAAGTATACTTATATAGTATATTTGTTTACTTATATAAACAGATATACTTTATATAATATTTAATATTATATTCAATCTGAAAAAAAGAATACAATGGAAAATTATTATAAATTTAAATAAATAATATTATACCGTGATCTTTGCTGTGATCGTTTATTAAGTGCAATGATTAATATCTCCCCACTAGAAGTCATAGGTACAATTATTCATGTACATTCATGTTCCACCTTCTATATGGGCATATCCATGCTCTCCATAGAATGCTTCACCATGTAAACAATCTAAAATGTAATTTTCCTATTTAATTTTCGGTTACATATTTAATCTTTAATAACTGATAGTAATAATATCTTTGCTTTCAAATCTAAAATTGCAATAATACACTTTCCTGTCCAAGGACTGAAGGGATGATTAACCAACTTCCACCATCTGTATCTGAATGTCTTTTTTTTAAATAAATTATTGATGTTAAATAATAATGCTCAAGAAAAATTATTTCATCTATCAGAAATTTAAAATATTTAAAAATGATTGCATTATGCCCTCCGTGTGCAGTGTGCACTCTTAAATTCAGTCCCAGTGATGCTCAATCGTTTCCTCAAACTGATTCTCACCGAATATTGTGGTTTCAAAATTATTAAATATCTATCAAGTATTTCAACAGCTAATGTTCATTAAAAAATATTTGCAAAAAAAGTTAGAATTATTGTTGGATTTTAAACAGTTGGAGGTCTACTTCTTTAAAATAATACGTTTAAAAATATAAATTTTTCAAATGATTTTAATTTACTCCAAATATAGAGTATTTATACAACACACATTTTCCGTATTTGGGATATTTGTATGCAATAGAAAATTGCTGGTACACATTATGTATGACGTTTAAATCGTCCTGCACTATCCTCTATTTTATCGTCCGACAA
The DNA here is from genome assembly GCA_025469235.1 of Pemphigus obesinymphae. NCBI lineage: Eukaryota > Metazoa > Arthropoda > Insecta > Hemiptera > Aphididae > Pemphigus > Pemphigus obesinymphae. The sequence continues at coordinate 42,090 of JAIPRL010002290.1, read as the reverse complement.
TTTATAGACAACGGCGAGCCGCACATTATTATGGTATATTTTTCATCAACATCAATTATTATTATTATAATATTATGTATAAAATGAAAATTATATATTATAGGCGATTTGACGAGAAGCGTCTGACTTATGACCGTGTTTTGTTTTGCACGATTAATCATATCGGTATATAGTGTACATTTTATCGACAAATATTATTATTAGTATTTTACGACGACAGTGCGTGGGCATGGCTAGTTAACTATTAAATTGCGCAATAAATAAAGAGGTTAAGAAACAAAAGAATTAAAATGATAAAAACAAAATATACATATCGCATATTATTATTATACTTCGATAATAATATACATATAAACCGAAACAAATAAAAAAAAAAAAAAAAACGTTTTTATGACCGTTAAGAGACTTGATTGCCTATAGTATACGAGTATTATAGAGTACAGCCATATATATTTTTATATATGTACCTATGGGTAGTAGTTGACATTATAAAGACCAACAGGCAACATATTTTTACGTTAATGTTTCTTTAGTTATTACAGAATAATAAAACCTTGGGACGTAATAATATGTGACCACAGACCTTTCCGAACGACGATGATGCAGGGGGACCGGAAAAGTCCCGGTTGCCGTCCACAATAAACGCTTCGAATATATACGGTTGGAGCTCCGAGCGATTTAACCAGTGACAGGCCAAAAACTTCGCCAAAAAAACATAACAAGGAAATTTTTATGTTCCTGTATTATATGTTTTCTGTATCCGAATGGAAAGAAATCTAGTATTGGATATGCAGTCAAAATCCATTAGACTCACGCTGAGTGTGTCCTATAAATAAAAATTAAACCCAAATGTTTATGGATAGGTATTATACTAGAAAAACGGGAGAATTTTTACAGCATTATATTTTAATGGGTTATTTTTTTTTTATTGCTGTTGCTGGTAAATTTATTAATTGAGGAAGAGGATAGAACTATACCTATTACATTTTAATAGGTATTGCGAATTACATTTTTTAGATAATTTCGCATAGGTAGTGTAGTTGGGTTACATGACCGAAGAGTAGAGAAGCAACAAATGATGAATTACTAGTAAATACTAAATAATCACAGAAAAAATGGAGTGGTTTGGAATTTGAGGACTTCACGTTGAGTATTTTATATTGTGACGTAGGAAAAATGAAATGATATATTATTGTGTTTAAGAACGGAAAACTTTAGTTTTGTACTGAAATCATTTTAACAATTCTAAAATCATTACCCATTTATGGTTGAATAATGTTTATTATCTAATTTTACAGTAAAATGTTTTAAATATTATTAAGATTAATCACACATAAATATATATATATGTGTGTGTGTGTGTGTGTGTGTTCGTCATTTAAGTGACAAATAAAATAAACTTGTAGTACAGTTCTAATAATTGAAATGCAATATAAATTATCAATTATTAAATTAACCCAAACTTGTATCTGATCATTAATATTTAGTATGTTTTTTTATGAAATGTTTTATTCGTGTCAGATGTATCGATGAAAATTAATAAAAATGTTTAAAATTATTATTATTATTTGGTACGTTTAAATAATTTTACTGTTATAATTCCCTATATAATTAGTTATAATGAAAAATAATATTAATAAACGTTTTTCACATGCTGAACAAAAATATTTATATTTGATATGATGGCTTAAAAATAATTTACTTGAACTTACGATTTTAGCGCAAAGTAGAATGTAAAATTTGTATCACCTAACCCGATCGAATTTCCAAATTTCTATTACTCCGTTATTCGTAATATGTACCCAAAAATTGAATTTGAAAAATCAATTTTTCTTCATGGATGCCAGGAAGGAATCTGGAACAGTCCAAAAATGATGAATATCTGGGTGCAGGAGTAACGTTCCCCGGGCACTCAACTATAGGAAATCTGACTGTTTCAAGTGACATTTTTGAATACGTATTCCTAAATGGTTAGTTAAAAGTTGTACAAATTACGGTACAATAGTAACGAGGAAAGAAAAATTCGGAAATTCAAACATTATATGATATTTGAGAAACGCACCTAAGAATATTATATGGTCGGTAATTCAGCCCACCGGTTCGAGTTTTTTTTCCCGGTTCGAAATTGTATAACGAAACGTGACACTTCATCGACTGCGAAGGAATCAAACACCGAATAATCGATAATAATCAATAATTAACACCCGGCTTAATCCGGTGTGTTCGCGTCCGTCGGCCGTAAACAAATTATAATTAACTCGTAAATAAAATGTTCGCAAAACGCTATTCGAGAACGTCGAAAGGTCATCGCCATACGACGCGCAGTTTTTTTTTTAAACTTCTCCTGTTTTATGTGTACCTATATTTGTTTACATGATATTATTTGCTTATATATGGAGATGGTTTTCGCCGATTTCGTCGCGAAATTCGTATACGCCTGTTAGCATAAAATAATCATGCGTCAATATTCTTTATAGCCTACGAACGTTTGGAAACGAACACACTCGAATATCCGATGCGAATTCAATTGATGGTTCGTTGTCGTATACGCCAATTTCTCTATTGACGTGTACGTCAATAAATTACACAAAATAATAAAGCACATTCCAATGTCAGAATTCGAAGGTAACGCAAAATAATAACACTTGTCGTGATTATCTTAAAAACACATGACCTTATTAATAAACTAATTGGGATCACGTATTTTGAAGGATCAGGTCATGCGAACGTCGAAGTAGCACCCGAAGTACCTTCAACTAGTCAGTTGGTATCGAGTGAGACTATAGGTCCTTAGGACCAGACTTTACGGTCGTTCAGGACTGCTTCTTGTTTAACGAGAGACTCAGGAGATCATCATAATTGACAGGTATCAAAAGTGAATATTAAGAACAAATGTACTTCTAATGATCTGTACGCTATCCAAAACAAGCAGAACGAAAAAGTAACATTAAGTAAAACGCATTTATACTTAGTACAAAATACTCACTTACTTACTGTAAAATCGTACGATAAAACAACACAATTACGTACAAATAGAACTTGTCGCTATCAATTCTCTTGCAAGTGTCTCTTCGAGAGCGAGACTGGCTCTTTAAAATATATTTTTTAGTTATTATTAACAGAGTAAATTATAAAAAATGCGATAATTACCATTTTGGATTTGACAGGAGCGCGAATATTATAACTATCAATACATGTGCATTGTACGCATATGCATATCATAATAAAATATAAAATTTAACATAAATATATAATATATATATATGTATTGTTAGGCCGAATATACTATAGTCGTATAAAGCTCGTAGTTGAAAATCTGAATACCTTTTTAGACACCCACTGTTTTTGGAGATTATATATTATTAGGGAATTTTCACTTAATTTTTATGATCAGTTTTTTAGTATAACGCATTTTTGTAAAATTTAAAATACGTAAATAACTCGTCCTGAGCTTAGGCGCACGTATTGACAGAAGAGAATGTTAACACTAAGTTTGGCCAATTATATTATTTCAATAATTATTTTGAAATCTATAAAGATGATTTTATTTTATTGTTTGCTCTTCAGTTCAACTTATTATTGCAGATGGTCTTCTTCTCCTACTCCTTCATCGTCTTTTCCAAGTACGTGTTTATTGTCGTCTACTCTAGTCCAATCAACTGTATTTTCAGATTTTTACTTACGCCATGTTTACTTCATATTACTCATTATATTCAACAATTTTTTTTTGGTCTTCCTCTTGTCCTCTTTCCTTGTACATACATTTATTTTGTCAATATAACTACCTCTACAATTTCATTTCTTAACACTTCACTAACGAAAACATACTATGACGTCATAATGTATGAAATTGTTATAAAGCATTGTATCAACTCAACGATTGTTTCGTTAAGTTTAACAAGAAAAATTTGTTTTTTTTTTTTTTATGTATTAATATCGTTTCTACGTATAATACGAATGAATTGCATACCTACCTAAATTATGAAACTTCTGCTTTTGCCTATTTTTGCTTTTGAATTTCAATAGTAATTAATAATAATAAATGAGTTACGTAAAAATATTTTTATTTTGTAAACAAATGCCCATAACCTGGTAAGTACGATGTTTTGGAAACCCCTAGCGTGTGATATTTAAAACTTGAATATGTAAGACAAAAATGATTTTAAAATATTTTAAATTTCATTATTCATTGGTTTTATTTTTCGTTCATTTTTAGTTTCTCTTCTATACATTTTTCTGCAATATACATATTATAAGCTATGTGTATAAAATAAAATAAAATATATCCAATTTCTCTAGCCAGTATACAGGTTTCAAAGTAAAAAAAAACACCTGGCAATAAAAGGGTTAAGGACATACCGGATACATTTCAATATATTCGCTCGCATTTTGTCTGCCATTAAATGGCACTATCTAACCACCTCTATTTTCTTATTTAGTATTCTTTAGTCAATCCAGGCCTCGAATTCAGTACCTATTCCAATCTCTACTAGACTCATCGCCTCTATTCTATCTTCCTATATCTACTTTTAGTTATTTGGCTACAATGGAGATTGTCTCAATCAGAGTACACGTAATTCGGAAATCCATTATTTCACCACAGAATACAACTCCATCTAGATTTTGAATGTTTTTTAAGATCTACGGTCGTAATACTGCGAAACAGTAAAATTACATAAAATAAAATTTGGCTGTATGTGAAACCGACCTGTTTCTATTTTTATTATCGACCTATATGCTCGAGTTTTACGACTACCAAACGTCGAATAATCGGTCGTATAATGCCGTAGCCAGTGGGTGGGCACTTGGGGCTCTGGTGCCTTCCCTCCACAAAAAAATAAATTTTTCATTACTTAATATATTTAATTATTTGATCTATAAAACACATGATGATAATATTGAATTGCGTAATAATGTAATAATATTTTTTATTATTCTACATCTATACATATATAAATTATATATGATGTGTACTTGTATCTAACTTGTTTACTCCAACGTGATATGAAAAAATTCGATTTTTGACGAATTTTCATCGTTATTTCGTGACAAATAGATATCGTTTGTATTATTTATACGTAAAATAATTCATTTAGCCATTTAGGTAATAAATACTAAACTCGTAGTACAATGTATACTAGAAAGTATTCATTAAATAAAATTGCTCTCAAAATAAAAAAATAAAATCGAGTACTTATATATAAAACGTTGAATTTGGCCACGAAAACACCTGTAACGGTTTAACTGGCTCATTCTATGGTTGTGGCGGTTGGTGGAAGGGGCGTTTTCGGGTACGGGGGCAGGGGATATAATGAATTCGTTTTAACCGAATGACGAGAAAAAAATGTTATACCTATAACACAACGGTGGATAATATTGATATAAGTATATAAGATTCAGTGTCGTAAAAAAAAAAAAAAAAGATGTCTGGCTGCGGCATTATCGTATATAATATTTTGTTATCATTTCCGTCGTACGTGTAAGTATATACAAAATATATCGTATTAATGCACATATACTCGTACATTATGTAATATATCATGATAGGCCACTGCGATAGAAGTAGTGTCGGTTTATTGTTACACATATGAACGAATAGAGCTGGATGTTATGTCGGTCATTTTACGGCGCGCAGTAAAATCGGATTCGACGAACACAAAAAAATGACAAAAAAAAATCTAAATAATAAAATAAAAGAAACTCCGAAACGATAAATGATTTCGGTACACAATCGTCGTAAATTATGACCGGGCTGTTTTCCACTAACGGGGTTTATAGGCCTCGGTCGGTCTCGTTCCGGCCGTTTCGGGTTCTCCGTCCCACTCTTCGCGAGGGTTGCAAAAAAAAAAAAACGGTCATCGTTAAACGACCGCGTGTATAAACGTGCGCACGATGAGCACTATCATAAAGTCGTTAGAACTCAAAGGTCTTCCATATATTATAAATTATATATATGTGTGTATATATATATATATATGGGAATTAACGGGCGAGAATCGAGTGTTTCCGGATGATGTGTCCTCCGATTAAGTGTACGCGGTCCCGCGCGCAACGCCGTCAAAAGGCCGCCGTCGTAAATTATCGTTAACGTCCGACCAAAGGCATCCCTCCCCCCATCTGCAGTTTGAACGAATTTTTAAACGGCCGTTTATACAACATACATATATATATGTGCATGTGCACGTATACTGTAACCTTTGCGCACGACGGAGATTGTACATAATTATAATATAATGGAGATAGGAAGTTCGTGAAAGCCGAAAAACTTGGTGTTGAATTTTTTTTTAATTAAAATTTTTGCCAAACAAATCCATGTAAAGTGCATTACATTTTGGTACCTGAAGATGGCTTACGCCTATGTTCGCCCATGCTATATCACCGGAGCTGCAGTGGCACCGAACAACGGCTACTGCAGGATTCAGACGAAAATTGTGGTCGAATTAAAAAGAAAATAATAATTCACGTGTTCTCATAATTCCGGTGGAATGCGGTGGCAATGTTTGTAATGAGAGGTCCGAGACAAAACGAAAAATCCCAATTATTACCTTAAAATAAGATAATTATTATTAAATTTAAAATAAATATTCGCAACATAATATTATATTTTAACGGCTGTCTAAAAAATACCCCATGCTTGATAAACATAATATATACACTATACCCAACTATAATAATAATAATAATAATGTACTTTATTTATTCTAATTGAAATAATTACTGAAATTATCAATAATAACTATATATATCTATATGATATATAGGCACCTGTAAGTATCATTCGATTATGTTTCAAATAAATACATTATTTCAATAGTTATATAGGAAATGTATTTATTATCAAAATTACCCACTTCAAACCCCGTAATTTTAAAAAAACAAAATGTTCGTAAATTATGGAAAAATGTTCTAATAATGTCTTTAAAAAAAATATATATAACTTTATTTTTTAATTTGCTTGTTAATTGATACTTATGATTTCATTTTATGAAAAATGTGCGATTTGCTCGTCGGGTGTCAGTAGAGATGTAGCACTGGTAAGAATAAATCATTGTATTCAAAAAAACGATTTAAGCAATGATTTAGTATACTAATTTTAAAAAAAATACCTAACCATAACAATTTTATTTGTTATTTTGTTATTTCCAATATATTTTTTTAAATATTTTCGTTATAAAAGGTGGTTTTTCTTTTACGATTACCGAAACAACTGGAAACATTGAAAAATTACATCTTCAAATGAGTACCAACTAAATACAATTAGCCATCAAAAACTTTTTACAACAAAACTCCTACTTGATTCCTTCTAATTTAATTGTGACTTACAGAGAAAACAATAACCATTATTAATTGAGCTCTACTCAAAATCTAAAATGTATCACAACTATGGACACTATAGAAATGAAGATTGTTATACAATTTAAAATAATAATTATCGTGAATGTGGGTGGTACATCGCTTTTATTCCCTTTGACTCTATTGCATAGAATATAAAGATACATATTATTTTATTTTTATTTAACATTTAATTGTATATTGAAATGTCTATAAAATAAAGCAGTTTTTTAGTATAAACTAAGAAATAATACCTTATTAAATTATTTTAATTACATGATAATACTTTTTATTAATATTATTTAACCTAATATCACTTTTTATAAAATCTTTGGTAAGATCATTTACAATATCATCTCTTGAAAGTACATCATTCAAATCAATATGTTTAAGAACGATAAGTTTTTCAATATTTATCATCTCTCATAATACTATTTCTCAGATCATTTTTAGGCGTTTTAATATTGAAGTTTTATGTATGAATGCATATTCACTGTTCGTTTGTAATAGAGAACTGATGATGTCAGTACATATTCATGGAAGTTTATAAGTCGACGAAGAAATAAGTGCATTATTGAATTGTAGAAGAGATTTTAATGCACATTTGGTTTTCAAAACTTTGAACCCTAACAAACTTTAGTAAGAAAAGTTTATACTTCCTGACTACGGATATATATATATATATATGATTACCATTGAAGATTTTTCTGCCTAGGGTTAATTTCACTTGGTAGGTATATTTTATTTTATATTAGGTATTCTTGAACACTGGTTATAAAGAATCGTATTAATATTATGATTAATAATTAGGTGGAAAAACAAATTAAAAATGCATTGCTTTTTAGATTACTATATAATTTATTGCATTTCAGACACAAGTAAAATACATGAAAATATATAAAAGTATGAAACTTTATTTCATTTAAAGGGTATGTAAATACATAGAATATATATTACGCTTTTAGAGCAAATTATGATCATCCAAAAATCTAAATTATTTTAGTATTATTACACGTGGTTTTAGGTTTATAAACATTAGTTTATACACCTTATATCCTCGATGGGTCCATCTGTCCGTAGTTACCAGTACATATAGTCATAGTTGTTGATTTGGTAATTAGAGAGGTAGATATTATAAATTTTATGATATATTTATTATATAGTTATGAAGAACATATTAAATTTGGTTACTAGAAAAATATATTATTCGTTTTGTTTTATAATATTTTAATATTTTATAGAAAATTGTTTAAAATATGGTTATAAAGCCAAAATTTATCAGAGTTAGTTTTCCTAACTTGTTTATTATATATTGCATCCATGTGTTATAATTACCTATATATTAACAGTGTTTATTTTAATTTTAACGTATTTTTTGTAAATTTAAGGATATTTTTGTATTTTTTTTTAGAGAATTAAAATACATACTCTATAATTATCACAAGTATATCAAAATTCTGGTCCTTTAATATAATTCAAAGTAGTATATATGGACTGTGATTAAGAAAAAAGTAATGTCTAAGAGTTTTAATACCCATATATACGTTTAGGTATGGTTATTCAAAATGATAATCTGCTTAAAAAGTTGACATGATACAATCATATAACGTAAATTACTAACCATATAATATATATAATAAGATAATTACACAAAACAAACAATTACCTAGGTTAAAACAATTGCATTTGGTTAAACTATTACCAGTAGACATTAAAATATTTATAGGAGAGGAAACTAAGTAATTTTTAATTTGACGAGGAATATAAATTCATCGATATTTTTTGGTAAACGAAAGTTGTAGCCGTAGAAATAAACGAAAAACCCAGTAGGACGTCATAATGTTTTATACATGATTCGTTATCGCTGTTGCACGTCGAAATTGTAAATTTGTAACCTATGCAGAATAATAACAGTGTTAAAATATAGAAATATACAATAGGCAAACGAATATTATATAATGTTATTTTGGTCGGAAAATGACTTTTTGACATTAATGGAAATATTCATCTCGATGTTCCGTATTCTATATGGAGTAGGTACACATATTGGATTTCAAACACGAACAATGTTCACTTCAATGATAACGTCACATATCTGTAAATAATATTTCAGTAAAAAAACACAACAATGACCTACGTTGGGTCGAATAAACGACGTTCCGATCAATATGTTTTAAAGGATTTCTGATCTACAGAAACGATATGAATAAATAGCGTTTTTCAAACAATATTGTTTTGTCTTATAATACCTACCGATATAATATGATGCGTTCGGACTACGCGGTGTACTACAGTGGGTGTAATAAAAAAAAATAAAAAAATAAAAAATAAAATTATTTCGGCGGATTTGACATCATTTTAATTAAATATCGTTGCGTTATACGTTCGTCGCTAATAACGAAATTATCTACGGATTATAATTCTGTCCTGGACGACTTACCGCAGTTACATACTCTACTAAATACTAAAATTATCCGACTCGATATAGGTATACGGTTACCTGCATATATATATATATACATATATATATATAGGTACCTACTCTTAACCCGGTAAAACGTTTTCAATATTATTCCTTTTGTTGTAAGAATTACCGCCGCCAATCCAATATATTATATTATATTATATTGGTATCCATACGTTTTACGAAGAGTTGTCATAATAATATTATACGTGGTAATTTCGTTATGATCGTATACCGTGTCAAGTCGCTCGTAATATACGTTCATATTTTTCATACTGCGTTGTTTTATCGACCTTCTCCCGACGAACAGAATTCGTTGCAAATTACTACCTATCGAGTCGTATCGGTCCGACAATGTAATACAAGTGTGTGTCGTCGTGCATCGTATAATATCGCAATACATGTAAACAGTGGTTGAATTGGAAAAAAAAATAAGGACGGACTCTGCGAGCTTAGTTCAAAAATCAGCGTTCCGGGACATATTAGAGAAAAAGTAAGCCGTGGAGGACTTCGTCCCCCACACCCCCTATCCAAAGTTTCTTAACCAGGAGACATTTAAAAAAACATTTTAGATTATTATAGAACACGAATGAGTAGAATGAGTAGAAAAATCCAACATTTTTTTTTTTTACATCATTGTTAGGTTACATATTTTCAAGATAGCATAGTTTAAACATTACTCTTTCAAAATAATTTAACACTTTTCCTTTGAAATGAATAATCAAGGAAGTTGTAGATGTAGACCGAAATGTAGTTTATCGGTGTCGCGTTGATTTTTTTAGGCTTTAGCCATTCACGGACAATGAAGATTATTTATTACCCATATACAAGTATGATACCAATATGATTTAATAAGATCAACTATTCAACATTTTATATCATGCCTTTTATCTAAAACCAATTATGTGATAAGGACAAAAAACATTCATTTTCGTAATTTCAAGATTTTTCCAAAAACAAATTATAATTTTTAAAAATTTTAAATAAAAATTACAACAAACATTGCGTTTCTTGATAAATAAATTAAGGGGTACGCTGTTCAACATGAAAAAAATGAAGAGTAGCTCCGTCCCCCTGCGTCCCTCCCCAAATCCACCACTGCTTGTAAAATAAACGCCGACTCCGGCGGTGTAAAAACACGATAGTGCGACGTTAAGGCGTTTAATAGAATTTCGTACATCGGAAGGCGAAAAATGCGATCGAGTGGAGGTAATTTATCGCACAACGATGAAAACGGTGGCGTCATTTATGGGCATCAATGTCCACATTGATAACATAAAAATTAAATGCATAATCCCTATTGCTCATAATATAATACTGGCCACGTGGATGTACAAGGGAGATTTGTCCGAGGGGGTCATCAAATTATACGCTAAAACAATGGCAGAAGAAGTGCATATGATATGATGATAGAGACGATCCCGCGGATCTATACCTATCCTGGGGCCTAACCGATAAAAACGCATTTTCTGACACATCCGAATCATTTATCCGGATATTATGAATAAATGAATGTAGTGGTTTCGGTTATTGCAGTTCCTATCACAAAGTAACAAATACCTGTGAAAATTTCACAAATTAAAACGTCCATATTTTTCCACATTCTAATGGTCTCTGTGAATCTCTCAATATTTAATAAAATCATAATTCATAACGACAAACAATAAAAATGAATCGTATCGCCGACATTTCCCGTAGAATCAGACGGAAAACATGCACTACAAAAATATCACAATTAACAAAAATAACAATAAAGTGATAAGTGATAACCACGATTTATGTAACAATACATGTCTTGAAATCGTGGTAATAACTAGAATTCACAAGAGCTATACTTTTATAGGTACACTAGTTCGTACACAATTATTATTGTTCAACGGACAACGTAATACGTACCACTTATATGTTACCTAAATGTTAAAAAAAAGCGTATAGGTAAGTAAAAATTGAAACCCTTAAAGGTCAAATTTCGAAAAATCCCCACTTACTACGTCCATGTCATTAAAGAAATATTGTTTGAAAATTTCAGTTTTCTAGAACCATTAGTTTGGGCTGGATGTTGAATACAAATTGACACCTGTACTATTTATTCCCAGGGCCATCCTGAAGAAAGATTTTTAAGAGGGGGGAGGGGTGAAATAATATTATGATACTTCTCTTCAAAACTTAAAATAAATAAAAAAAGGCAACCAAGTTCCCATTTTGCCAACTAAAATCTTAATAAATTATAGTCGACTGGAAATTTCGAAAATTATTTCATTGCTGCATAATATTCCGATAACTTCCAAAATACTTTGCTTAAAACGCGAATAAGCAAAAAAAAAAAGGACTTTGACTTTTATACTTTTTCCCAACTACTTTCGAAGACGGCCCTGCTTATCCACCCATTTAAGGTCAAATTTTGATAACTACCCCGAGAAACTCGGGGGTCTCGATGAATCCATTGACACAATTCATATAAAATGGTTGAGTAAAGCTTGAGATCAGGTTCCTACCTCGACCATATAATCAAGCACCTCTACCGTATTTGTGGGTAATATTATACCGTATACTTTTATATATTAGTAGGTATAGATTACAAAAATAATGAAATTTCAAGTTGATGAGTTATAAGTTCTAATTTTTTTACTTCATTAATACTATAGTAATTGTTGATATTTTTTATTTTAATGTTGTTACCATTGTTACCACCTAATATGCATGTTAATTTATTAGAATAAAATAGTTCTATATATAGAATGTTTTTTATTTTTTCCTCAATAAATTAAATATATATAAAACTAAATAAAACAGCCAAATTAAAGGAAATTATATATTTTACATTTTTAATAAAATTAGTAGCGAAATTAGAAGTATTGTTACTGAGATATCTATGATTTTAGAGGTCGAAAAAATCGCTCTCCTGCTTAATTGATAAATATGATATGGAACTCTTTTATTTCAAGCCCACACACGATATACCTACCTGTTGACAAGGATTATCTGTATTAACTATCTTATATACAAGTACCAAAACTGACATGGGTTTCAAAATTAAAAAGATTATAACAACTGCGTAGTGGAATAATGCAATTTTGTTAACTGCCTACTATAAAAAATTTTGTTAGAAAATATCGGAGTTACTTGAAATTACTTTTAACGGATTTATTGGGTCATAAAAGGATGTCAAAATCATTGAGTTGGTTTTTTTTATTATTATCAAAAAGCTCGATCAGAGGGATGTATATGATACCTATACCTAAGTTTGAATATCGGATTTCGTTAAGTATAGTTATTGGTCCGATAAATGCAAAAAATATAGAACACGTTCACTTTTGAAAATGAAAAACTTAAAATTCGCTAAATCGTATTAATAACAGCATTTTGATATTATAGATTTTCAAACACTTTAATTTTACATTTTCTACTATAGGTATTAATTTATATAAAATGAAATATGTACATGTCAATTAAATAATAATGAATTAAATGGTCTTAAAAATTTCTTGGACAGAACGAGTGACTAATGAAAAAGTGTATCAGAGGATAAAGGAAAAAATATCAATATGGACGATAATCGTGGAGAGAAGAAATAAGTGGATAGGACATATCATAAGAAACAATAAATAACGATTATAATTGTGGGAAAACTCGAATGAAAACCTGAAAGAGGAAGACCTAGGGAGCCATATTTAAAACAAATTATGTTGGATATAGGAAAATAGTCATATAGAGAATTGAAGAATGTCGCATTGAATAGAGAAGAATGAAGGAGTATTTCATCGTTCAACAAATTGAAAACGATTGAAAAATAAAAATAAATATAAAAATGAAATAGTATTTTTATTTTTATTTTTCTCAAACAGTTATTATAACATTTGTGGCTATGTATAGATGAACTTTTTTTTAAAAAAAAAATATAACTTCTGTTTTTACTATACATATATTATCATACACTTTTTAATCTATCGTAGAACGTGTTTGTTTTTCTTTTAATATAGTTTGAACTTTAATACATTTTTGTGGGATTGTTAAGATATTATAATAATTGTATTACATTATACATTATTTTAAAATTCTTTACTATAAATGTATTTTCATAGGTATTTTGAGTTTGTATACAATATTATAGTGTTTTGTGGTTGATACAATTGCAATATACAAAAGTATATATTTAAGCTTTAAATAAATATTTTAACTATGAGTATTATATTATTTTTCAATTACCATTCAACATTTATATTGCACATTATATTAGGATGCAGTGTTAGTTTTGAGTTATCAATCAAATTATCAGCTTGTTCTATCATCTAATATTAACTATTATTTAAATTAAAAAAATATGTATGAATAAAAATATACTAACGTAATATGTATTGATATTGTTATAAATGGTTTAATTATTACTCCTTATATAATTCAATAATTACCTACGATTAAGTCGTATCTAACACTTATAGTACCTACTATAATAATACTACAATAACTTAATAATTAGACATTAAAAATATTGATAATAATTTATAAGAAATAATTATGTGTGTCAATATATATTAAATACTGCATTTTTTTTTTTTTTAATGGTACGATTATTTTAAATAGTACACGACAAAGGTTTCCAAACTATTAGTTATGAATAAAATGTTAAAACAATTTCAAAATAAGATATTTTTTATCTGTTTTTGATGGTTTTTAAAAATAATCGTATGAAATAAAATATAAAATCCTATTTTGAGGAGCACATGAAACGCGTTTTTTGAAAACAATTCGTAACACATTTGTAAAAAACTATTTTGAATTGTAACATAGTATAAAGGATACAACCAGTTTCTCAATAAGGCGCTAACAATGTGGTAGCCTTATATTTTGAAATCCTTTTAAACAAATTTTATATAGTTTTACTCAAATTTGAAATCTATTTGTAACCACATTTTATAAAATTTGTGTTTTGGAAAATTCTAAGTAAAAAATTAGTGTTTTAAAATTAATGAAATATGTCATAGTTTATAGAAATGGCTGAGTTAAAATATAATGCTGGTGAAGCTGAGCTCTCATTGTAGAACTGGCCATATCTCGCAAACTATAAGGTTTAAAGCCCTAAAGAGTTGATTACAAGACGTAGTGTTAGATTAAACCTGCCCCCCACCCTTGGTTTTTATATAATCATTGGTATATATATATATATATATATACATATATAAATTATTATGCCTATAAAATAATTTTGGCCCCTTACCCCTACAAAAAAAAAAAAAAAAATTCCTAGATCCACCACTGGTAACAAGTAGAATATTGAGTTTATTATATTTATTAGTATGTATAGGAATTATTATAGTATAGACTAAAGTTATAAGTTTAGAAAAAATGTTTCAATAAAAGCTATGCCGAGAAGATTAACTTTCTTTTTAGGTTACCTACGTACCATTACACGAAATGTTTGGGAACTTCTGGCGAACAAGAAAAAAAACACTGATAATAATATAGCATCAATAGTATAATATATATTTTTGTATAAAATTCCCATATGGTAGAACACCCATAACGAAAACGACGATTATATACGGACTCGTTTTACTCGAAAACTAATGCCATATTATCCAATTTACTGATATAATTCTTCGACGACCCTCGGGTCACCGAAATGGAGCCTAGGCCATAAATGCTATTTTTGTTCGTTAAATAAGAATATGTATAAAAACATTTACGATTGTACATATATAATATATACAATTTATAATAATATACATTATACGAAATATTATATAGTCTACTGGAGAAATAGACATTTGGAATCGTATTATCGGTGTTGAAAATATTCAATCGAGTATTCCAGACTTCAAAGGAAAAATATATTCCCAAATTTGAATGTTCAGATCAGGGGCAGATTTAAAGCTCATTTAAGGGTGCCAAATATGGATTATTGAGAAATAAAGGGCTAATCCCAATTCATAATCAATTTAATACTACTAAAATTATGATAAAATAAAATCCCAAGGAGGGGGAGATTTCCACGTCATTGCCTTTCATAAGTCCTCCACTGGTTCCGATGCGTTGGAAGAGAGGGCTGAGGAGAGCTTGCTTTCCAAATGTTAAAAAATTCGGTTAGTGAAAACCGTGAAAATTTAATTTTAAATCTTTTGGCAGACTGTAATGCATTACTTTCATTTCAAGTGCATGTTTGTGCGGTTTCCGGGTGTTCCGTAACTTATGTATTTTATACGTTAAGTAAAATAAGTATTTAGGGTTACTCAGAGTGTTAATATGTAACTAAACTAAAGAAATTCGAGAGTTCAAAGACACCTGTTGGAAAAAATTAAACAAAACCAATAAATAATTGATCAGTTATTTTTTATTTTTTTTGTTTTAGTTCATTTAGTGTTTATTTTGAATTTAATATTTCGTTTTTTAAACGTTTAAATGAAAAAAAAAAACTCGAGTATATGTTTTAGCCTCTGAGTACTAATGCTAACTATTACGGGTAATTATCGGGATTTTTAATGCGTTTTTTTTTTTTCGTTTTGGAAATTAAAATCTGATTTCTAATTCAAACCTATAACTGAGACGTCACGTTAATGCCCATATCTCAAAAAACCATAACCATAATATCCATAATCATTAGTATTATATTATTATATATACCTCGGTCGTTATACACACAAATGATATTAAATACGTGTAGTTCAAGTAGACATAATATAATATATATATTATATTAATGTGATATAGTATGCCTATAGATGCGTGTGTAAAGCAAAACAGATGTGTCGTCGGTCGCCGTGTGACACGAAACACCCCTCGGTGGGGCGTCTAATTAATAGTGTCAACCGACGTCGGTATTTAAAAATTTTTTTTTTCTTCCAAAGACGGTTTTAAAATAAAATATATAAAAAAATAAAACATAAACGTATACTACACTCACACACACACACACACACACACACACATTCATATATGGGACTAATTTAATGTGTTTTTCTTTGTGTGTTCGTCCGTGTGGCGGTCTTTAACTGCTGCTGCTGCTGCACCGGACGGTGAAAAATGTCTGAAACTCGTGAAATTTATTATTTCGTCGTGTCTTGTGCCATCGTCATATGCCGGGGAGCATACGGTTTTTGGCGGGGTGGCTGAAGGGGTTGAAAAATCCGAAAAGTCTCCTCCCCCCCCTTATCGTCTGTTTCATCTGAATCCCCTCTCGGTACTCTCACTAGCCGTATCTCCACAATCGCACCGACAGATGTTTAGCCCAGTTTTTTTTTTTTCTCGGCGGACGCCCATCCCTCTACGACTACGGTTTTCGCGTTCGTACATTTTTTTTCTCCTCTTCCGTTCATTCATTATCGCTATTATATTTCGTTTTTTCCCCCATGTAAGTCTAAGCTATTCCGTGGTGTTTCTGAGCGCACGCTCTCCATTCGGCCCGAAACCGCGAGACCGCTGTGATTCTTTGATGATATTATTTTTCGCCGGCTCGTGAATGAAACGGCACCGCCCTTTATTGTTTTTAATTTTGCTTTTTACATTGACTTATTAGAGTTTTTAAGCTACACAAATGAAAACCGTAGGTTCGTTAACAGAAAAAAATCTTACAAACTCTCTCCTGAACCAAACGGTAAGACGATAACGTTTTTGAACTTTAGTACCTAATGGAGTTAAATTCGTTTACAACCGCGGGAGATTCCGTGGAGTATTCACTGAAAGTAATGGTATTAGGTGACATGCTCGAAACGCGAATCGAAAAACGTTTGTATTAATTTTGGAAAATATTGATCATTAGTTCTTTATATTGGGTGATCATTTCATAGACAGGATAATGCGTTATTCAGGATAGACGGAGTTGGCGATTTGTATGTATATTGGTAATAGTATAATTTAAAAACTGTGTTTTCAAGCATTTTCAATATTATCATGATTTATGAAAGTAATACTTTTAAATTTAATTTGTAAATTATCCAGTAAATATATTTCAGCCAAGGAATCTAAAATAATAAATATTATTACTTTTATGCTTATGATTTATGAGTTAAAACACGAATAAAATAAAATATATTACCTATCTATTTAATTATATCTATTTAATTGATATCGAACTAACACGAAGAAATAAAAAAAACTATACGCAATATGCATATTTTATAAATTTATAATTATTTTATATAGCAAGGAAGTCATTATGAGTTTACCCCCTCTCTCCATTCCATAGGTATATACCACTGTACCAGAACTAAGCATTTCAGTTTATATTTACACGTTTAATAAACAAAACGTGATGAATATATTCGTGTATATATAAAAAAATCATTCAGCTGTTGATTATGTAGGTATGCTTATTTAACATATTTATCACTATTTAAAAATTTCTAATTTTCGTTTTTATTGTGGTTGTTTGCTGTTGAATTGAGTAAATACGATATAATATAGCTGTATGACTTCCTTTCTCGAAATTTTGTCAATTGATTTTCTCGTCCGACCTTAAGCACGTTTATGGTGTACTGAGATGCCGTTAGGTTATTTAAAATATAATAGTATAAGTGCCTAATAAAATATAAATTTTCAAGAAGCAATAAAAATGTTTTATTGGGCAAACCTTTTCTTATTAAATGTTTAGTGCGACTCAAAAATTACACACACGACGTATAGTATATACGTTCCATAAAGAAATATTTTTTTTTTTATACTCTAATGCGTAAATGTCCTGAATATTCCTGTTTTATATATTTTTATGTTTAGGTACCTATATCGTTGACTGTTTTTTTTTTTTTTTTTTTTTTTATATATTTTTGTCCGTATTTTATATCGGTAAGACTACGGTAAAGATATTATGTATTGTGTACTTGAAAATATTAATAAAAATTAGTATGATTGAATTTAAATTTTAATAAAAATGGGATGTTATACTAGTTTTGATTTATATCTGTATATGTAAAGCCCCAATAGTGTGATTTTTAGCTGATAAAAACTTTAATATAAAGGGGTTATTCTTATAATGATTTACACTTGAAAAATTTTAAAATGACCAAAAAATCGAAATAAAATAAAAAAGCCAAGTGGGTATGGCATATAGTTATAGTCAAGAAGAGTGCACGTTCGATCTCCGATGCCGAGAAGGAAATTTGTTGTAGATTTTCAATGACTTCCCGCCGTTGGGAGACATTCCGGACACCATGTCAATAGGCTAAAGTCATCAGTGGAATTTTTTTTTTTTCTAATTTTTCCAATTTTAATTAGTTCCTATTTTATTTATGGTGGTTATTTGGCAGAATTCCTTGGGACGAATATTCTATATCCTTATTGGAATTCTGTCAGGATAGATCTCTACTGTCCTGATAAAGAATGCTATATACTTAGGAGAATTTCTGGTGCTACTAGGGTAATTATCTTTTTATTGATTTATTAATTGTCATTTTTGCATTCAATGTTAGTAAATACATAATTAATAATAAAACGGTTTTGTGTATTACCATACAATATATATATAAATAATTGATTTTTTCATTTTAAACAATTTTTATATAATGTAGAAAAATATTGATAATGTTGTTGTAATGTCACATACATTTTCTTAATACTACCATTGAATAGGTAATATCAAGTATATTATAATACACAATATATAAATATATAAAACCATGTTTAATCTATGTGAATACTAACTTAATTTTTATTAGTGTTATGACGGATGTTAATTGAAGAAAAATAGTATCAAAATTTAACATTATTATTATTATTATTATTATTAGGTATACGAGTTCACCTATATATTTTGAGGTACGTTATAAAGTTTTTAATTATATTTATACATTTATTTAAAATTTTTATGGTTATAAATAAATACAGTTTCTTAAATTTATTAATTTCTAAAAAAAGTATGGTTTTTTTTTTTAAATAGACACATTTGATTAAATCTTATAAAATATAACTGTAAACTGTCTATATGGATAACATTATTATAAATTTTTTTCAATATAATAAAAGCTATGTGTGGAAATTGAATAAGAAGTTTATGAAACCGAGTAATACCGAACATTTTTGATACCCCTCTAATATTTTTCAAATACCAATTGTAGTAATAAACCAATATTCAGAAAGCCCATTCTGCATGCATGTTAAACTCCCAGTTTCTTAATGTATTTCAAACAATGAACTAGAATTCGATAAACAATTTATTTAATTTACTATACTTATGTAAGTATAGAAACCTAAAACCAGCAAGACTAATAAAAAATGTAAATAATGATATTAGTAAGTGGTAACCACGACAACAAATAGTAAGGACAGACAAATGAACGAAATGAAAAAAAAAACACATTCATCCAGCTTTTATATATCACATATATATAAAGTCGGTAACCACGACTAGTTTTTTTTAATTTGCAACAAATTTTCGTGATATTTCCCTTATAAAAGGTAGTTTTTCGTTAGGCTTTTGAAAAATAATTAGAAAATCAAGAAATGATTCCTGTAAAGTACCAATTAGAACAGATTTCCTATCATAAAACTCTGTACTGGAAAATTCTTACTTTACACCTTCTGCCGAAAAACTGTATACAAACATGAAAAATAAAAAACACTTTTTTTTTTAATTGTGAAACTAATACATTCATGATTCATTGCTATACGCTCAGAATCTAAAATATAAATGTTAACTCGATATTCACAAATGTTGATGAATATAATGGATGTACTGTTGTAAATAATAATATAAATAAATTAAAATTTATTACTATCTCTCATAAACATCGTTACGAACGTTAAATGAAGAAAAATGGAAATAGAAATTAAAAATAATTTCCGTCTATTCGCCGTAGGCTAAGACGAGTGTTACGGCACTGCGGCTAGTATGATAAAATATTAAAATTATTCATCGAGAAAACTATGGCGAAAGAATAATTATATTATTACACGTTTGTTTTTTTAATTTTGAAATGGTCATGTTGTCGTATTTAAATATAGTATATACAATAATTCTCAATATTATTTTATTTAATAATGACGGTGGATTTTTACTAAGTAAGGGGTATACTTCAGCGATCAAATAGTATATAAATACGTTATATTAACGGTTCCAATTGGTATTCATTTTTATGTATTTATTTATTTTTTTGTGTTTTGTTTATACCAGTTTTTAAGTAAATAAAAATCCATAAAATATGATATTTTCAAAAATAACTGTCCCCGAAGTGGAACTCTTGAGGCGCGTATAATATAATAGGTACATGTAACAACCGGGTCTGTCTTGAAGTGCCATAATTTAACCACCCAGGGGTGTAAACGAACGAGCACGTCAATGTTTCGGTTGTTATTTAGATTCATACACTTTTGAAGTGTAAAATCGGGCAACAAGTTTTGAACTGTAAATTACGACCTTTTAAACGTCAGATCGAAAAATTTTACGATCCGATGTCGGATTTAAAATCGAAAAATTATACGCGTACACTATTGTCACGGAACTTCACCAATAAAAAAAAAAATTAATTAATTAAAAAATATATATATCGTATCAAATAAATTAAAAACCATATCGTTAAATTAAAATAGATATTCACATTCTAAATAATATGTAATTTCACGTCATTTCGATTAAAATGGTTGACATTCTATATATATATATATATTCTATATATATATATATAATGTATACACATATACATATATATAATATATACACATATACATATATATATTATATTCAAATAAAATTATCTCAAAACTATGTATAAATACATTGATTTATAGTCATTATTTTAACAACTGCACAATATAATTTCGTACGAAATCGTTGTTTTTAAATATTTGTATTTTTTAATTTTTTTTTTTTTTATCATTTTTATCATTCTCTTTACAATAGCTGTATTATATCAATAGATAATGCGGCACATTGTATCTATTTAAATATTTAAATATGTTTCTTTAACCGTGTAAAGCTTATAAAATATATATATATATCATCAAATGATTATGTCTCATGTTTATATAGTACCTACTTATGTATAGAGTTTAACATCACCTATATCAGCATAATATTATATGGCATACTATTACACACATAAAATGCAGAAAATATTGCCCTCAAATCAATCGAATATTATTATCGAACAGGCACTATATAAAATAATAAACAATAAATATATAATATTATTATTTATTCGAATGTAATAACACGTTTTTCGAAAATAAATTAATAAATAATAATAATAATAATAATAATTCGGACACGCAATGAACATCGAACAGTTATCGATATAATATACATAGGTATCCGTAAAATAATATCATTAGAGAAATATGATTGATATTGAGTATATTTATATAATATAATTATGTATTCATTCATGACGGATGTTCCATGTATAGACAACATATGTGTACACTCACACGTCTACTTATTATTGAAAAATGAAATATTATTTCAATGCCCATACGTGATAGGAATCTGGAATTTTACTTTGTTATATATCATATTTTTTTTTTCTTCCATTTATACGCAGAAAATTCGATAATAAATATATAGGTATATATATATTAAAAAAAAAAAAAAAACATATTCAGGTTTAATAAATTATATGATATTATGGTGTTTCTAAAAAAAAAAAAAATATGAACGGTTCAAATAATATTATACGCTTGAAATTTAATCTCACTTGATTTAAAATTTCAAAGCTCTTGGATAATATATAATATGGTATTTTACATTTTTCTTAAATCCACAGAAAAATTGTATTATACCTAAGTAGGTATACCTACCTATAGGTAAGTTTGCTGGTTTTTTTTTTTATCCTAGTAATTTTGAACAATCTACGTACTTATATAAAATGCATATAAATTATAAAGCTATATAAAAAAAAACTATGTTTTTTTTTTACTAGAAATAACATTGCCGTTTCTTTTGTTGTATTACAATATGATTCAAGTTTCATAAAATTCAATAACATTTTTATTTAATATTCATAGAAGACAAATAGGAAAACTTATACAGGTTATATATTGTATAATATTTATATAAAAATTGCTCGAGAACAATAATTATACTGTAATTTTTTGTATAATATACTTAAATATATCTTTATATATTTTTAAAAATAATTTAATCAATAAATTAATTATAGGTACATGCAAGGTATTTGTTTATATATTTTTTTGAATTTTACGAACAAGTAAATATTTTTCCATTTATTTGTCTTGTATTGGTTATTCTCTTATAATATATATATATATATATTAATTGTTATCTATATTACTTATGCAAATGAAAATTGTTATTAAATTTACTACATTCACAGTAAACACAGTATTTTTAATTTTTTTTAGAAATATTGACTTTTGATACACCCGATCTGTACCTCATTTGCACGTATTTGATTTTCTATAAATAAAGGTTTTTAATAAAATTTTTTTATTCAATTTACATACCAAAATAATAATGGTTAAACTACAATAGATAAATCTTTACAAAACCTATATGTATGTTACTTCGGTTAAAATCTGTAACAACAAATATACAAACTTATTGTATATGCGAATGTTTATACCTATGCCTATATATACCTAACATAAATGAATAAGGTGTGTAATTAAATTACCCAGACCCGAATCCAATATCAATCAGTATTACTTATAAAGAAATATTTTAAAAACGACTGTAATTTTAATTTAAAAGAAACATAATTTACATTTTCGTACATTTTCCATTTTTTTTTAAATTTTTAAAACAAAATATTACATACTTTCAGTAAGTTGAGATGTAAAATACGAATTACCATAGAAACCGCCTAACGTCTGTGTATATGCATTCCAAAAATGCAATATTTGTCCGAAACTTAGTAGTAATTGCATACATTTATTTATTTATATAGGTAGGTATATAAAGTATACCTAACGTGCGGTTAAGGGTTTTGCGTGTATTATAATAAGAAAATGAAATGAAAGGTTTAGAAACTTTGAAGTTAATAGAAAATATTATTATAATCAAATATGTCAAGCAGAGTTTTAATAGCATCGTGACACGAATATTCTATATTAACAAACGTCTACACCCATTTCAATCGTTTCAATGTGACGTCACAACTCCAAACGCATCCTTTCTTTTTATTTATTTATCTAAAATGACTTAAAATTAGAATTTGGCAATTAGTTAAGGTATACTCAGTATATAATAATGCATTTGTTATACAATATATATATATATTATCATTGACAAAAAAAAAGTTACCTTTTTGATTAAATTAATAAGGATTTTGTATTTTTTGCTTTAACTAGTTAAGTCATTAATTACTTTTAAATTTTAATATTTTTAAAAACTATTCTAATTGTTTTAAATTCATCTAGTTGATTTCATCAATATCTTTGTAGTTAATTTTTGATTATCACTAAGTATTGATCAATATAATAACCACGCAGCTGCAGGATGACAAGTTCTTTCACCATGGTATTATTAATTATAACTAATGAATATTAACCATGATGGACTAAAATCAAAAACTCAGACCGAAATTTGGTCAAAGGACCCATAGGATATAGCCAATAAAAATAATAATACCAATCGTTTCATAATTTAAGAGAACGCCACACATAAGATATAAATCTCATACCAAATCTCTTTAAAACGGTTTTGTGTAGGAAATTTTCAAGACATTATAAGAAAAAAAAAATCTTACAAATAAAAAAAATGCAAATAAATTTTAAAAGTAATTTGAAAATAGTTCCGTGTCATTACCACTATTTTACTGTTGTGTAATTACGATATTTATTTATCAAATACTACTTTACAATTATACAATTTATTTAGAAAAAGTAATGTGAAATTAAAATATTTCTAGAGATATAGAACGTTTTCAATTTTTCATTGCAATTTAGAGACTGTGTGTAAGTGTGTTTTATGTATTATATAAACTCTATGTCTTAAACTCAAATTTCGAGCTCAAAATTAAAAAATGAATTCAATTTGGAAGGTCATTGAGGGGGGAGTATTGAAAAATAAATTATAACAAATAATTTGCCCAAAATTTTACAGATTTCATAAACAGGTCAATTGTGTAGAATTTTCAACTATTGTCGCAGAACAGGAAATAATAAACGTCTATAAAGTATATCGATATAATACATGGAAAACAATATTATTGCAGATTTATTAATATATATATTATTATTATTATTATTTAAATATGTATAAGTAAGGGGACTCTAAGACCCCAGTTCTTAATTACGGATTAGGTGTCCAGGGGAATAGCATTCCACTTATAGCATATAAGTAATATATATAAATAAATACGTATATATTCAAGAATTATTTCAGATGATCACGGACTATTTTTAAATAAACTGAACAAAATTTTAATTTTGAATAGTAATTTAGTCTTATGATTTTAAGATATAGAAACGTTTAGTTGTTCTGCCTATGTATAGACTAATAATAAACATGGGCTATATTGGACCTATCAAAAAAATAAAAAGTGAATATTAAAATTAATTTTTAGTATAGGGAATTTGTAAATTTAAATTTAAAACAATTTTGGGAGGGGTGCGAATTCCTTACGAGCTTATCGAAAAACGGTTTTTTAAAGTACACCATCTTGATGAAATTTTCTGCTGAAAATTGGGTGCAAAATCCATTCTTCGCTGGTCGGAAATTCATTTCCTGAAAAATAAAAAAATAAAAACATTAACATCATTGTAAAACGATTTGATTCATTCAGAATCCGAAATGTGACCATGTTTGTATTTAAATCAAAAAAAATACGGACCGGGTTTTGACTTTTTTTAAAACAAAAAATTATACATTTCGAAGTTGGCCCTAGAATAAAAAAATAAAAACCGGCCCTCTGTAGACGGATCTGAAGAAGTATGTGTTTTAAAACAATATAATGGAGTAATCAGTAAAATATATTGTATTTAACATAAAAAAAAAAAATGGTATAAATGAAATAAAAAACAGTATGATTATGTTTCTTATACTCGCCGGTTGACAAATCAGAATAATATTTACGTGGAATATTCTTCACAATGAAATGTGTCATTTCACATTATTCACTATACCTATGGGTTTCTGGGTAAAATGTACTCCGTAAATATATGGTTTGTTGTATACTCCTAGTATAGAACTATTAAAAAATAGTATTGGTTATCATTAAATATCGCGAATTATGATTACACAGGAAATTGTGTGAACACATTTACGTTTATATTTAAT
This sequence comes from Pemphigus obesinymphae, assembly GCA_025469235.1. Classification (NCBI taxonomy): domain Eukaryota; kingdom Metazoa; phylum Arthropoda; class Insecta; order Hemiptera; family Aphididae; genus Pemphigus; species Pemphigus obesinymphae. The sequence continues at coordinate 16,132 of JAIPRL010002290.1, read as the reverse complement.
CACATACAATTATTGCATAACTTAGTGTATTATTATACATATTATAATTTTCGAACAACACTATATACGGTCAAAAGTATAGGTCAAACTATTATAATAGGTTACTCTTAAATGAAACATATAATTTTGCGAATTACAAAATATACGAAATTCACTTACGTAAGTATTTAACAATATTTTTCCCTCGAATGTTACACAATATATACCTACTTACACTTAAACTTATATATGAAATCACTATAATTTCTCTATAAAATGCTTAATCAAAACATAATTGATTTTTAAACAAAGGTATACTCACAGGTGTCCTCTATGGTGTACCTCTTATCTTAGCAATTTTTAATATTAAAATATTTATATCTAAAAAAAAAAATAAATAAATTGTTGTTAAACATTCATAATTTCTATAAAAATCAATATATATATATGTGTGTATGCTATGGGTAATGATAACATTTGGTTAATGTTTAAATTATAGCCGGATAATGTAACATTAATGAAGCATTTGTTTCGATGGATATTCCACATTCCCGTATATAAGTATTTAAGAAGTTATAGGTACCAACTTATTATTATTAATAATGTCAAATACACTACTTAAGTACTAAAACCATTGAGTAATATAATAACTTTGACATATTCGATTTCGTTGTGTACTATATGTGTTATATATTTTTTTAAAGTTAATTTATTTGGATCTTTTACCATTACTTACCTTAAAAACTTTAATTTAACTTTTCAAATCCGACAAAGTCGAATAAGCAAATTATAGTATAGTGTTAGATGGATTTTGTATGATTGGAAGTGTACCTATTTTTATTACGATGCTGGAAAATTATTGAGGTATTAATGTTATGTTATTTTTTTCAAGTTAACGAGTTAACGATATAGTTGTTTTAAATTGTTTAGTTCATTTTTAACTTAATAAAATATTCAGATTAATTTTTAACTAAACATGACATCCCTATCATCACAATCAAGTTCATCATTTTCTACTACGGATCTTAATTTTCCAACTATTTTCGTTTAACATTATTCTCAAGGTTTCATTGAAAATGAAAATGCAACTTGCTCCAAGTTGATATATCACAGATGATTTATTATTTTAGACAGAGCCTAATCTGCAACCTTTTTATCAATTTACTGTATTACCTACCTTTGATGTATCTATTAATACATGCCTAAAATGTAAAATTTAAATGAATTGAAAAGCCAGTTCCAACAGTGTCCAACAATAATATCCAATTTTCTGGACCAACTACAATTTTCCAAGTGCATGCAATTGAATAGTTTTTTTGAGATTGTAATTCAAACGTATTGCCATATAATTGCAGATTGCAATTAACTCATATTTCTATATTATTACAAAATTATAAGTTTATAATTACAGGTACACTAATGGTTCAAGGTTGGATAAAAATTGCACTTTTCGATGCTATTTATGGCATAGTTAGTCAAAATATTAGATGATTTCGACCAAGTCCGTGGAAATTTGAGCATTATATACGCCGTCTGCAGATACGACTTATCCATTTGATCATAAACCCGTCCCCCGTCGTGTCAAGCTTATACCCCAAGGGTTTCTTTTTTTTATAAATGATACCTATACGTCATGGACGTGGCGGGGAACAAATCGCTTCAATCGTGCGCGCCCGATATTTGGGCATTTGCGCCGAGACAAAAAGGGATTTCTGTAAAACAAACAAATTGAAGCGTTAATCGAAATTTTCCGATACGCGAAACAAAACGGTATAGTCTGAACGCATGTACAAATATACTTACACGTTATATTATATTACCCGTTTGTATTATATACTATACTATATTATACGAAATGCGGTCGGTCACCCGGGACCCGACCAGCAAGAGTCGTTAAAGCCTTTTGTGGTTGGACCGCCTCCGCCGATAATGCGACACACACGACATACACACATATATACAATAATAATAATAATAATAATAATATAAAACCGTGTGCATATATTATTATTATTGTATACGCGATGGGATTTCGAGTGGAGTCGTTAAAATGACGAACGGGGGAGTGCGGTGGCTGTGAAAAGACGGATAGCAATAATAATAATAATAATAATAATTTACTTACATGTATAATATAATATTATGTATTATAGTGTATATAAATGAAAGAAAAAAAAAAAAAAAAAATGTTTGAAAAGTCGGTCGATCGTCTCCGAATATTAAACGAATATTGCGGGGAGCTGCACCGGTTGTATAATATACGGTACGCGTATATATATATAGTATATTAACAACGTTATACGTCGGACAAAACGTGGTCGTCGGTTTTTTTTTTTTTTTTTTTTCATTTTCTTATTTCGATATAAACGACGAAATGATCGATCGTAAAAAATACAAACAATAACGAAAATTCCGTAAAAAATATAATATATACATACATGTATTATACAGTGTGCACGATATATATTATAATATTATTATTTTGGGATCGCGTTGTAAAAATATACTCTGTCCCGTTTTTATGGGCCTGTTTAACAACTGTTGTTTTTTCCGTACGTAAGCGGCGACTTATGGCCCCGCGTACGCAAACAGCACAAATTAGAGAACCAGCAGCAGCTACATAGGTGTAGTACCAGTGAGGTTTACGACTCCTGTCCACCACACACACATATATATATATATATATACATGTGTGTGTGTGTGTGTGGACACACATACACACATATATAATATTACAGTAAATACGTAGGTATATATATATAGTATATATAATAATAATAATGATATTGTAGTATATGCGGTTGTTTTTTCTTCCAGGATTAACAGGCTAAAAACGGTCGAGTTAAAGTCAACCCGAATAATATTTTCCACAAGAAAAGAACACACGAAAAAAATGGGTGTTTTTTTCGTTTTCATTATACGGCTGAAAATAACGACGTGCTCGACAATACATAACAGGTACGATTATTATTATACTTTAGTCAGTCTGTAAAACGTTTAAAATAAAACTTTATGTTTTGTAAATAGAAATACGTTAAACTTTAAATGTGTAAAATTATTTTTGTATATATATATATATATGTGTGTGTGTGTGTGTGTGTGAGGAGTTCCGTGGCAAAATCTGCAATCTCCACTTTTTTTTTTTTTTTTATATGAAATTCGAGTTTCTAAATATTCTTATAGTATTTTTTACGCTGCAGCGTCTGGTAGCGATGATTTTTATCACAGTTAATTTCCCACAGAGATAAATCACACTTTGATAATATGTGACCGTTGCAAATAAAGCAATATTCATTTTCAATACCACGGCAAAGACGGCAATCTTCATTTTAAGCCATAGGAAATCTGCGGATATGAAGAAACTACCGATGGTCTCGAATGGGACATATAATCCGAAACATGTGTAGAGAATCTTCAAAATGATCTATTTTTATTATAATCCGTTTTCCCGAAATGTACGTGAAATCACTGTGCTTGGAGATTGCTGACATTGCCACGCAACACACGCTTATATATAAATATATGTTATATCCATCTTACTGTTATTTTCCTAGATTGTATTTTAAATTATTCGCTATCTTAAGTCGCATACTCTTATTTAGTTTTGGCCTCGAAATCGTTCAAATTTAAAGACAAATTCGTGATATTTTTGATAAAACTCGACAATATTAGATTGAGGTTTGAGGAGCATTAAAGGAGCTATTTGTTTACCCTTCCAATAACAACAGGTGGAGAATACCCGACGGTGGTGTACAATTATGGGATGAGCGGACGCTATCCAACGACTGCCCGTCTGAGTTCAGTGGCGTTGTCGAGGTGCAGGTCACCGCGGGAGCGATCGCAACATATGCTGGCTGGGGGGACCGACGGGGTAGTCCTGAAAAGGACGTGTATACGGGTCCAAACCACGGTCGTCCTCAAACGTTGGTACGAGGTTAGCTCCGGTGCCTGCTGGTGGTCGTAAGCGCTGCCAGGTTGCTCGATGATCGTCGGCTAACAACGGTATAGTTGTCCGGCCGGCTTCGTCGATATTGTCGTACTGCTGTACGACTCCGTAGGTTGGTAGTCGTATTCGTTGCTGGTCGCTGGTCGCTAGTTTGGTCTTCTGTTCTTCCATTCCCTCCGATGTTTTGTTTTGAAATATATTGAAGGATAGGAGGTTTGAAAAAGAGTGATTCTGGTCTTTGCTCTGCTTTGCTGCTTTGCTGAAATGGACGTCCGTTGGCCTGTGATACTATTCCAGACTATGTACCTGTAATAGTCGTGTGATATTGTGTTGTTGAAAATGTTTATGTTTGTTGAGACATTTATCTTTGTCGCATGGGAGTTGAAGTTTAATTAACGACCATTAGTAACGCCTAGATATTTAGCTTCCGTTGACCAATAGATTGCGTTATCGTTTATTTTAAGAGGCGGAATGCGATTTGGGTTTTTAATACTACCGAATAAGACGGTGACTGTTTTGTGCTCATTTATTTTCATCTTCTATTTCAAAAACCAGACTGATGCTACGTTAAGTTATTTTTGTAGTGTGAATTTTGTAGGCGCAATTTTTACGGCTAACTGTCGAACCGGGGTCGTGGTAACGTGGTTGTGATAGCAAGTGGAAATCCGTGTGAATTTTCCCGTGGTGGGTGGGTGGGTCTCACTGCGGAAGGGTGTATACTGACAGATGATAAAGTCAAAAGGGCGGGAGCTAGTCCCAAATGATGATTAAATTTAAAGTTTGATTAGCCATTGGTATAGAGGGAATTAGAAGCATCAAGGATCTTCAATACACAATGGTGCAATCGGGTATGATATCGGTCAGAAATGTGTCCAGTATACTTATATATCCATTGCCGTACCAAGTTAAAACAGTGGGTTAGACCCCGGCACATTTCTCGGTTTCTCCATATGTTCTGAGCCGATCGTGTTGTGGGGGACTTCTCTGGAAAGATGTTTCTTTGCATCTGTGGACTCCCCATTCATCCCTATCCACCCCTTATTTCCTTCAGGGGTGGCAATTTTGTTATGTCGTATCCTGATTGGTTGATCTGAATTTTGTGTGTTTTTGGCGCCACTCGTCGAAATATTATTCCTTCATTATATGACTTGATGGCAGTCTGGTCACATCGAACGGGCGCGAGCTGTTGCGGGTATTATACTGTTATACACTCGTTCGTCCGGGCGCAGTCACCGCCATTTATAATTGGTACTTTAAATGTGCAGCCGTATTGTACACTCGCACTTCGTCTTCGATCGTCTCCGCTGTTCATTTCACGCGACTAAGTATCATAATCGTGCCTTCGAGATAACGTGCTTTCCATAAGAAGCAAAATTGCGCCACCAACGATTAACATCTTATCGCCGTCGCTGTTTACACAGCAGGCCATTGGCCTCTGTAATTTGAGCTCACACAACCATAGCGAGTCCCACCCGACAGACTGCGCAGTCATCCACCAGCCCCCCAGTATCTACTCTAACCCAGTATCTATCCTCCAAGTCACCATTCTCTTTTTTCCCCTAAAACCCGCAGTCACTCCCCGTTATCAATCAAACGATCTCAAAGCTCTCCTGACAACTCTTCTATGAAGTCGAAGAAACGCCGAGATCAACGCAAAAGAGCTTACAAAACTCATTTTCAATCTTCTGCATTAAACCAAAATTCATCAGTTTTTTCTCGGGCATCCTCCCCAAACTCAAACCAAATAAACCATATTCAACCTTGACTTTCTCAATGGAGAATTTCCATCAACCTTACTAAAATGTCTGCAATATTCATCTCATATAAGTCTAGGGGGCGTTCAAGTATTATGTAAGCGTTTAGGGGGAGGGAGGAGTCTGTCGTGTACTTACATTTGCTAACAAGGGGGATGGAGGAGTTAGAACCAAGCAGACGTCAGCAATATTAAAAACAAAAAAATCAAAATATGTACTTATTTTTATCAAAATATGTAAAATAAAATTAAAAATATGTAACAAAATTTTTAATTTATTTCTAATTAATTCATATAAAATTCGGACAATTGTTATTTATTTTTTTTTTTAATAGAGGGGTTGTCGGACATATGCTGATGTAATAAAGTAGAGGGTCGAACATTTGCTGACAATTGCTGACAAGGGTGAGTAGGTGGTTTAAAAAGGCTAAAAATGTGCTGACGTAATACTTGAATACCCTCTACCCAAAAAACTCATAAGCTTACAATTCTCAATACCCCAATCAATTAGTCACACTCTGTGAAGTAAAATCTAGATTTCTCAAAATACGTCCGACTTACCATCAACAAAACAAAAGTAACCGGTTACCTCCTCTTTTCCATGATATATACATCAAAAGTCCGCTATCTCTTCCATTAAAAACTTATCTTTTCGACACCAATTGATCTTCTGTTGAGGCTGTTTAATCGGTCATTCTATGAAAAATCACAAGCCTTTTGTTACACGTGAGCAACTATTCTATCAGGTCAGCTCTTAACATATCGTCATTATATGAATTCATTATCTCCACTACATCAAAACTCAAAATTAATATATTTTCATCACCCTTCTCAAGTATTACTGATATCTCCAAACGAACAGTCTCAACAAGAATCGCTATAAAAAACCACCCAATCATTTTTTAAATAATCCACAAGATATAAACAATTCAAAACTCCACACCCAATATTCTACCCTCTGTAATAAGCTCTTAGTTTGAAACACAGTACTCCAATCCAAACAAGGCAAAAGAATGATTATTTTTGGATTTTCCTGGTACACTGAAAAAAATATTGGTAATATTTATAAAAATGCCAATTCAAACAAAAAAATTATTGTCATAATACCAGCCAACAAACATTTTGTTCATCTAAAAATTGTCTATTTATAATTATTTATATATCTGTTATCATAAAAATAAAAGGGTTTAACACGAAAAAATTTTGATATATTTATCAAATTAACGGTTGGGAGGATTGAATAATAATTTTTTCATAAAATGTATATCAAAGGGGTATAGTTTTTTTTCAAGGCTGGGCAAGTTAACGATATTTTTTAACTCGTTAAGTTAAGTTAACTGAAAATAATATAAGCTAAGTTAATTAAAAAGTCACTCGTATATTTTTTTTTAACTTTTAAAGTTAAAAGTTAATTTTGGAAAAAAAAAAGTAACTTAACTTAGTTAAAAGTTAAAATTTCCTAATTAGGAAAAAAAGTTTGATATACCTATCTATCGTAACAAGGTAAAAAAGGATGGTTATTCTTTACGCTCAAAAAAACTACTGGGGACTTATTCTGCCCGTGAAAATGTATAGGTACACGTAAAAATAAAAATACCACGTAATTTAAAAACCTATGCATAAATAAGAAATCAGAAAATAACTCCTAACTGCCAAGATACCTACATTATTGTTTGGTCCACACTAATGTAGTATAAAATAAGCAGTATCTATCACTTCAATATATTTTCTATACTGGATAGACATAAATACCAGCTTCCATGTAGTTAAAAAAATCCAGGCTCAGCCCAATATTCGTGAACGGCCAATGTCGCGGCGTGTGCGTGAGAGGTGCATCGATTCTTATCGATTACGTACATGCTATTGTAGGTATCTACTAAAATTACATATAGGTACCAAAAAGTAAAATCCTCATTCAAAAATTTGCATTGTTCTTCGGGAAAAATTTAACTTAATTTAGATACTTTTGTATAATGTTAACTTGAAGTTAACACGTTCATTTTAATAAAAATATAACTTATTAAGTTAAAAGTTAATCTGAAAAAAAAGTAACGCGTTAAGTAACTTAATTAAAATTAACTTAACTTTTTACCTTAATTTTAACATTTAACTCGTTAATGCCCAGCATTGGTTTTTTTTATTGTGAAAATAAAATAGTTAATATCTAGTTGATAACTTATTTTAAAACTAACAAAGTGATATTATATCGATCTAATAACATTTTCATCATTATGATAAAAATATTATCATCATCGTGTATGAGAACTAAAGAGACGATGGATAAACTTCTATCGTTTGGATGTCTTTTTTAAATAATTATTAATAAATATTAAAATTTTGCTTAAATCAACTTGCGTACTTCACCATATTATTTTTAAAAATATCCATCCAATCAAAATTCATAATAAAAATTAATTGTATCCATACTTCTTTATATAATACAGTACTTAAATATATGTATCCCTATCGTAACATTATATAATATTTAATAGGTACTGTAAACTGAATCTCTAACACTTAAACATTTTCATTTTCCTTGCTACTATAAATATTCAAATCAGCATTATTGTTTTAAAAAAATTAACTTTATTTGACATAACATTAGAGCTTTTGTTATATTTTTTTTTTAGTTTAACTAAAATGTTTTTCATTGTTTTCTTATTGTAATATAAGACAATATTATGAATTTTTTTATATACCAATATTAGTTATTACGAGTAGGTACAGGCATTATAATTTATATTCCTTTTTGTTATAATTTTGAAAAAAAAATAAAACATAAAAAAAATAAAGTAGACACTCAAATAAAATTTCAGAAACTTAGACCATTTCAATTTTTGAATATACTAAGTTCTAGTATCGATGATTTTTCAAGTCATGATACTATAATATTTACTGGAATTATGCGTGATTATGGTGTATATATATCATCCAATTTTTCTTTTACTCTTTATTTATTTCTTGCATGAATAAATAATAAACATCTATACCACTCTAGCTTAATTCCGTTGTCAAATTATACGTCGTCAAAGCTTTCATTTTTTACTTTTTGAGTTCACTTAAAGTCTTCCCCTGCTTGTCATCCATACTGCCGTAAAATAAATACACTCGAAAATACCGTATTGACGTCACACGATTTGATGAGTTCGGGGTTTTCAATATACTGTATTATACAATGACTATATTTTTGTACAAAAAAAAAAATAAATAAATAAATAAATAAATAAAATCATTTCATTTCCTTTCAATCCAATTATAATAAGTGCACACAATGCTTAATCGAAAACAGAAATCTTTGCTGGACGTATGGAATGTCATAACAGTAGCTGGCAGAACGGTAGATTACCATCTGCGGTTCGTTTTGATCAAATCGCTATTTTGATTAATCGAAAATAGAGAAATACTATTTATAAATAATTGAATTATTTAAATATATATATATATTATATACACAATATATATAGGTGCCCGTTTGTCGTGCTCATAATGTTATTTACAGTCAAATATTTGATTAAAAATTTACTGTGCACGCATTTGAATTAGATACAAATTAAATACGATTCTACATTATAGGCGTCTATACAAAAAATAGGTAAACATGTATATTATTGTATGTATAAATGTAATAATATTTTAATTTATTTTAATTCCTATGTCCAGCAGTAAATTATTGTTACGTTATGGCTTTTCTATTATAAAAAATATTATGGGGAAATTCACGTTTCTAAGAAGAAGTAAAAAAAAAAAAAAATCACCTAAAATATGTGATGTTTTTTATTATTATTATTTTTTTAAACGTATACACTTTTACTGACACGTTTCGTATACAAATAGATTAGATTGTCCCGAGACACCTGTATATTGACATGAATCTGTTAGTATTTTGTATCCGAATTGAATACATTATTATAGGTATTCGAAATTACGTCAAATTACGCGTAGAAATTAACATAATTATATGCCCGGATTTCCATATATATATATATATATATATAATATATATATATATTATATACATTATACACTGTTGAACGGCTGTGTACAACAGTGCGCATTATGTCTATACGGTGTCAACGGTTATTACCCGATAAATTATCGTACGAGTATTTCAGATATTTTCTATTTTAAAACGATATACGACCGAAGTCCTTTAACGGGACCACGGACTGGCCGCGCGCCAAACAATAAACATTATTATCAACACGGTTAGAAAACAATCATCCGTTATACCTCATTCACGCGATGATACCTATATAACGTTCGATAACCTATAGGTATTTTTATATACCTAAATACAAGGCTGGGCAAGTTAACGATATTTGTATTAACTCGTTAAGTTAAGTTAATTGAAAATAATATAAGCTAAGTTAAGTTAAAAGTCACTCGTATATTTTTTTTATTAACTTTTAAAGTTAAAAGTTAACTTTGAAAAAAAAAGTAACTCGACTTGGTTAAAAGTTAAAATTTCCTAATTAGGAAAAAAAGTCGATATACCTATTATATCGTAAAAAGGTAAAAAAGGACGGTTATTCTTTACGCTCAAAAAAAACTACTCGGGACTTCTTCTGCCTGAAAAAAAGTGTATATACATGTAAAAATAAAAATACAACACGTCATGCATAAATAAGAAATCAGAAAATAACTTCTAACTGCTAAGATACCTATACATTTATGTCTGATTCACACTAATATAGTGTAAAATAAACAGTACCTACTACTTCAATATATTTTCTATACTGGATGGACATAAATACCAGCATCCATGTAGTTAAAAATATCGGGCTCAGCCCAATATTCGTGAACGGCCAACGTCGTGGCGTGTGCGTGAGTAGGTACATCGATTCTTAACGATTACGTACATGATATTCTAGGTACCTACTAAAATGGCGTATAGGTACCAAAAAGTAAAATTTGTATTGTTCTTCGGGCAAAATTTAACTTAATTTAGATACTTTTGTATAAAGTTAACTTGAAGTTAACACGGTAATTTTAATAAAAAAGTAACTTATTAAGTTAAAAGTTAATCTGAAAAAAAAGTAACGCATTAAGTAACTTAATTAAAATTAACTTAACTTTTTAACTTAATTTTAACTTTTAACTCGTTAATGCCCAGCCTTGCCTACATATATATATATACGTATATCTCTCCGGTTTGTTTATAAGTAAAACCATTTAGAGGGATACGGGTAGTTTTTAAGGGTTTAAATCTCCAAAAATGCATTTATAATAACGAATATGTCATAGTTTTAAAAAATTGAACACATTTGTACGAAGTAATTAAATCCAATTGATTTACGATTTTCTAATAACGTAGATGTTTTTTGTTTTTTTTATTTTTTTATTTTTATTTTTTTTTGGTAAATGTTATTATTTCGTCTTGGGTACCCAAATAAACCAAACCATAAAGGAACCTTATTTACGAATATGAATCGACAGCTTAACGAGGAATGATTATCGCAATGCCTAAACATAATATGACTAGACTAAGTTTGCGTATTTCAGTATTTGCTATTATCGTTATCTTGTTATCGTAAGTTTTGCAAAACTCGATATCAAACAAGTCAGGAATGCCCACTATGCAAGCGTGCTAAATTTCCGGTTTCCTAACGTATTTTGAACAATAACCTAATAGTATAAAATAAATCGAATGATATATATATATATATCTCCGTAGCAACCAAATCAACAATATTTCTCGTATCTATGTAATGAAAATATTATAAAACAAATAACATTTATCTTCCTAGTAACCAAATCAACAAACGTAACTATGTAATAGTAACTATACGAACAGACAGACATAACGGGGATATGAGCTGTCTAAATTTATAATTAGAAACCTAAAAACGAACTTACTAAATTAACTCAAAATTTACTTATTGAACTATGTATGTTTGTCAAATTAGAACTCGAACAGAATCGAAAAAACGTCATCAAAAACGAATCTAGTATCTATATACTTTTACAAAAATAAACGTAACACTTCCTTAAAAACGTAAATACTCATGATAAGCAAAAAATTCAAATAATGTCATCATCATTTTTTGGTTGACCAACTCGAATGCATGTATAAAAAATAGTACGTCCAAGTTCGAACTTCTCCTCGAACTCGGTTCGGTTTGACATTTTACAACTTAAGTTTGACTTTTGATTCCGAACTCTTGAAGTTAAATTTTTCGAACTTCGAACTATTCAAACCATTTATAATAAGTATTATTCTTGCAGTATAAATCGTATGACGGACGAAAGTGGACGGTTTTCAAATGATGAGGATTCGGTTTAATTTAAACTAAAAATGTATTTAATTTATGAAAATTAATTTTCAACGCATGCTATTTAAGTTAAATATTTCTTATAGAAAACAATATCACTTAGATGATGATCATACATATGTATGTAGTTTTTCAGCCTCTAAGAAATCGGAAATATTCCATAGTCCTCTAAATCAGCCGACGTGTCATTTCTAATTTTTGGTTGTGAGGAGATACCTCAAAAATGTTTACTGAAGTAAACTCAAAAATCCCACGCTTTGGACAAATTGAAGGATACTTTCGTCGAGAAATGCTCATAATTGATCAATTCAAGTTTGCCTGGTGATTTACGATTTCACGTAAAGGCTTGTAAATTGTATTCTGGCGAATAGCTATCATCTAAGAGACATAATTTTGCATAAATGAATATTTAACTCAACTGGCATATATTGCCTTTTAGTTTTCAGAAAATACATACATTTTTAAATTAAATCGACACAAAATTAAACAAATTACACTATTTTTAAAAATCATCCGAAATCCCAACGACCATCTTATATATATATATGTAAAAAGGACAATATTATATAAAAGGACTATATTCAGCAAATAAAAAAATGTACTCAATAATGCATTTAATTATTGAGTAGTTATTGTGCCATGTCTACTTATTTTTATATTATTGTTATGTATAGTTTCACTCATCGTTGTATAGTCTCAGGTCCAATAAATTTGGAAAAATTTTGCCTTAAAGATGATGACAATTAGGGTCTTTCTAAAGATTAGCTTAATAAATTCTTGGCTTTACATAATTATTCTTTAGTTAAGCAACTGAAAATGAATTTATGCGAATTAATCCTTCTTTCGAAAAAGTAGTTTATTTTTCTGCTAATACAATTCCTACGTAAATTTCCGCAATAAAATTAGAACCATAAAAGATTTACCTAAAAGCATGAAAATTATTTTATTTTTAAAGGACTTTAGCTTGTAACGACTGTTCCAATTATAGGCAGTATAAGGAGAATTGATTAAATAAATCGTCTAGAAACCTTACAAAATTAGTTTGTATTTTGACTGATGAAACAAATAATTTATATGATTTTATAACACTTCTCAAAAAAAAAAAAAAAAAAAAATATATATATATATATATTTATAATCTGGGAAACGTGCCTGTTATTTTTTACAAGTAAGAAAAATAATATTATCGTTAGAAGATTTGGAGCGATTGAAAAGTTTCCATTCATATTTATTAATAACTATATGTATTCTGTATAGATTCAATATAACTAAAGCTATTGTGTATTGTAAGACCTGCTATAATACGAATCCGCATGAATATAATTAAAATTTAAATGATGCTGGCTTATAATATATGACGTTTGATCATTTTTATTGTGTTCGTGTACTGCCCAACAGCAAACTACTATATTCGAACAAGAACAAAAAAAATAATTTCTGTAGATAGTATTAGGTACAGAATATTATTATTATTTCGTGTTGATAATATTGCGAATTCGTACATTTATATCGACGAAATAGATCAATAACGACGTGTTGCAGAGTATACAGAAAAATTTCTCATCGCGTAAAAGATATTTTCCGAAACACGTTTAACGCTCGTGATTGTATATGATATGCGGTTGTCGTTTTCGCCGCTTGCGTGTGACTCTAAGGAAATACGAAAGGTACATTTGAGGGGTACGAAAATAACGGCAAAATAAAGTGGGTAAATTTAATAAAAACTCCGAGAGAATAGAGTGGGATACGCGCGGTCGAATATAATTTGGCCGAATGGATGTATAACTGCAGTGGACGTTTTCGCGTGTAGGATAAAATTTTGTCACTCGAAATAAAATACAAAAATCAATAACCCGAGAATCCGTCGGTCGGCGGCGAATTATTTTGTCGAAAATTGAACGGAACGGAAAAAAAGTACAAAAAAAAAAAAATAAAATAAAAGGAATGAGTTTATCCTAGTCTGACGTGCCCGACGATTCGATGCGACTATATTTACATTTCACTTTATGCCATCGCCGGCGACGACACATGTACGTATATGTTTTGTCATCGGTGTCCTTTATATATAACACAAGAAACATCGCACCTACTTCCACGATATACCTATCCAAGAAACGCAGTGAGTTTTATGAAATTCGACAAGGAACGTACAGTTAAGGTGGACATTTTTCAACAAGGATGTTCGCGTTTTAAAGTAATATTCGAAAATACAATATATTTGTTAGCCACTTATGAACTCAAAGACGTCAATTACGTCTGTCGTGTGGCTCAACACGACAAATTTGATATACATATGTTTTCGTATAATATAATATAATACATATATAATATATTTCAATATATCTCAGCTCGGGTTCTTTTATTCGTAAGTTTTAGAAATTTAAGACGTATGGAAAAAATATTGATCGCTTAAAATCCTGTATCAAAAATAAGACTAGAATGAATAACAGTGTCGCAAACCATTTTCTATTTGAAAGACCAAATCTCTATCATTGATACTCATAGTTACTTACCAATTATGGATTGCAAGTTGCACGAATAAATGTCAAAAATTATAGTTTTTATAACTTATTATATATAGGAATTATAAAGGTTAAGGGTTTTCTAGGAGAGAAACTATAAAATTTATAGTTAATTGTGCATTTAATGTACAATATTGGACCTTATAAATCGAAAAACTTTTCCCTACAGTCCATTGTAGACCGCTATAAAGCATGTTGTACACGGCGTGCTTGAGGTCGCATGTATATTCTTAAGATCAAAACTTCTTTTATTATTTTTATAAATAATTTAGATTCTAAATGTAGCGATGAATGTATTGGTTTTACATGAGTTTTTTTTTTATTATATATTATGTATACATTTTTTTAGACAATAAGAGTTTTTTATTATTAAGGTTTTCCATTCAAGTCACTTTTTGATTTTCTAAGTTGTTTTCAAAAGCGTAACGAAAAACTATCGTTAAATAGGAAAATATCACGGAAAATGGTTATAAATTAGAAAATAACAAATTAAATAGGTAACTGATTATATAGGTAATATTTAATATTTATAACTACCAAAAGAACACCGCAAATAATTATAAATCGTAAAATGAAAAATCCAGAAACTTGAAATTTACACCAAATATTCATTATAGTACTATGTATATTGACGTTGTATTTTTTATTAGCTATATATAAATGCTAATAGTAATACTCATGTCATATATGTTATATACACCGAAGCTTTGTTCAAAATCGTTTTTATTGTAATATTAAAATTATTATATTCAATATTCAAATGTAAAATTAATTTTCTTTAATTATATAGTAAAATACAAAATTCTTCAAAAATCAATTGATTTATTTTTAAATATTATTTTCACTTTTGTTGACCTTCAGGGGTTTTTTTTTTTTTTTTTGATACATGTTATATAACGATGAGATTTTTGCGTATTTATTGTTATTATTTAACTTACCTACATTTCTTATAAAATAGAATAAACATATTTTTAATGGGTACCTATCTCAAAATGTAATAACTGACTATATAGAGCGTATATATTTAAAATATTCATATTCAATACATCCACTACTAGTATGATTTCCGACGAGTAACTGCTTTTGAAAATTGGGAAAAAATCGTACTATGTTTATTATAAGTACAGCCCGGATGTTGACGACCTAAAAAAACTCTTAAAATGCCCATTAAGAAATTTAATTTAAAATCGAAAAACATAATAATCTTTAATGTTAACTGTTTTATTACCTATTAATAACAAAAAACTGAATAACACTATGGTCTATTAATAATATCTCGAAATGTTGGAAGAACTGAGGAGGAAAAATGCTTGAAATCGGTCATCTCTTTGAAAACGTAACGTATACTTTTTACGTAATAAAAGTAGTAACATTGATTTTTCATATTTGATTTGGTAACTAGTATTTATATACACGGTGAGTAGGGTGCGTATGTAAATATGAACAAGCTCGATGATGTCAGCTCAAAATGTCAGCGTGTATAATATTGTTGTGCTTACACTACGCTAATGTTTAAATAATAAATGTATATAGTACGAGGGGTATGTAAAAAGTAACTTTCCCATTTTTTTTTCGAGTGTACAACATGGTTTAATTATGTATTATTATACATCATTGGAAAGATCATTTCTTTACCTATTTTTCAACATAATCACCTTCT